>JBBPDE010225262.1:0-13141 GCA_037974605.1 Nannopetersius ansorgii | reverse complement strand
AAGGGAGAAGGGACAGACACACACACAAAAGATGGTTGCATTGTTCAGAAGTCTACTGTAGTATTTAAACAATGTTCTGATACAGCGCGCCAACTACTGCACAGGAGGAACATAGCAGTTAAGAGATTTTACCGATTACAGAATTCAGCCAGCTCTTCTCAACAAGACAGAGTACGGTGCCGCGACAGGGGGGGCAAATGCCCCCCCCCGGCCACCCCCCTGGCTCCGCCCCTGCCTCTGGTCTTATCTCTCTCTTCACTGGTCTAGTCTGTTTTAGAAGATATTTGTAGGCTGGTGTAATCTTTACACAGATGTGGTCTGAGGTGGCTAGACGCGAGCGTGGTCCTCTATGTATAGTTTTCTGCCCTGGTTGCAAAATCCATGTGCTGATAGAATCCAGGTAGTGCGTTTCAGAGAAAAGAAAGTGTAGCATTCCTTTTTAATCTTCACTGAATGCAAAGGTGAGCTCAGAAACACCAAAAGGCTTGGGAGACCATGGAAGACAACTTAAGTGGAAGAGTGCAGAATTATTTCCTTAGTGAAGAAAAACCCCTTTATACCACCTAACCAGGTCAAGAGCACTTTTAAAGAGGCGGGCATATCACTGTGAAAGTCTACAATCAAGAGACCCCTTCATGAATATAAATAAAGAGGGTTTTCCTCTAGATCCACAGGAACACTGAGGAACAGGAAGGGCTAAAAACTGCCAGTACCGGAATACAGTTCTTTGGACAGATGAAATCAAGATCCTGTACCCGAATGGTGGGAGGAGAAAAGTATGGAGAAAGAAAGGGAAATGAATTCTGGAGTCTATCGGCCAAACTCTCTGCCCAGATTCAACCAAATGTTGCAAAATTAATTGGAAGGTGCTTTACGGTGTAAGTGAATAACGACCCACATACTACAAAGACACATACTGCAAAGACAACCCAAAAATAAAAAAATGATATATTCTTCAATGGTCAAGGAAAGACCAACAAACCAGCAGCAACTGAAAGGAGCAGCAGGAAAGGCCTGGCAAAGCATCTCAAAGGAGGAAACCCAGCATTTCATGATGTCAATGGGCTCCAGACAGTAATTCAATGGGAGTCATTGATTACAAAGAATTTTCATGCAAACATTAGAACAGATCTATTTTATATTTCATTGTCTAATAACTTTTGCCGCTCTGAAATAGCTGTAAATTAAAGTTGAACGTCTATACTTCCATAACATCTTGATTGCTTAATTTCAAATCCAATGCATTGGTATACAGAGAAAAAATTGTCCTAATGTCCAAATGGACAAAATGGTAAGACACAAGCACCATAGTGATTTATATATGATAGGATTAGAAATAGCACAAAACATTTTACCAATTTCCCTGTTCTCCGTATCGTGATAGTAGCAATCCTTCAGCCAATCTAGTCCTAATGTGTATACATCAGCATAACAATGTTTGACAAAATTTGTCTGTGACATTGATGGTAGTGTGACATGTTGATATATTGTAAAATATCTTCAGACTATTCCAGTTTTGGCAGTATTGATAATCAGTGCCATAACAGATGGTAACCAAAGGTCAATAATTACCAACAGACCAATATTAATCTTGTATTGCAGCTTAAGGCATAGCAATAACCAACATGTGAACCATCAAGCTATTCTCTGACAGTTATTTGCATTTAATCTTGAAAACTCATCAGCTCATCTCACTATAGCTACACCATAAACTATAGGAAAGCTTGTACAGTACTCCAGTCATCACCTCACCCCAGAATGCCTTCATCTGCAGTAGCTAGCAAATAACTCAGTGATCTCTATTTTGGAGATGGTGTTACAGCTGCTGTTATTATTAGACTGCTTGTTTCAAGACAGGCAGAGAATATAAAGGACTGATAGGCTTTATCAAAGCCTGTGTGATACAAAAAAGGGAACTACTTCTACGACTGAATTTTCTTCACATTTATTTATGTTGGTTTTTTTTAAATATAGAATTGTTATATTGAAAAGTAAGGAAGCCCAGACCCAAAGTGCATGGGGCCCAAACGGGAATGACCAGAACTGTGAGCCACATCTTCCTCAAAATTGTGCCATTCCTGTCTGTTACAGACTTCTGGTCACCCACCCAAAGGGAGCTCCCTTGTCAGTGACCAACAGCACTTTGTAGAGGAGGATGGTAACGGTTGACCCCACTGATTTTACAGCCCCCAGTTCATTCTTCAAGTTCATTCTTTTGCTCTTTGTGCTCTGACCAGCACCCCAGAGTGAACGCCACCTCTATTAGAATTCTTAGAAGCTCTCTTTTTGTATGTTTTATAGCTTTGTTTTATTTTTTAAGCTTTTTTAAATTAAGCAAATATTGTACTAATGGAATAGATCTACCAAACCCATACTTTAATTCGGCTCTTATATTCACATGTAAACACACATCATAGCACGGCGTGAGCAATGTGAAATTC
This sequence comes from Nannopetersius ansorgii, assembly GCA_037974605.1. Classification (NCBI taxonomy): domain Eukaryota; kingdom Metazoa; phylum Chordata; class Actinopteri; order Characiformes; family Alestidae; genus Nannopetersius; species Nannopetersius ansorgii. The sequence goes on along the minus strand of JBBPDE010225262.1, from coordinate 10,700 downwards.
TTTCTCTGCATTTAACCCATTAACCCAGTGAGCAATGTGTTGTGATGGTATCTTTCTTAAGGGTACCCAAGCGGTGCCACTGGCAGTCCTGGGATTCATACCCACAACCTTCTAATCACAGGGACAACTCCCTAACCACTAAGTTACTATACCTTTTCATTAATGTAGGTTACAAATGTTACAAACATTGATCAAAATTGTCACTTGTACACTTTCATGTTGTTCCTAGCTCTGTTTAAGTGTATTGTATTTCTCAGTGAGCGTTCACTGTGTGCTTTGGGGAAATATATTGGATGAATGATCAAAACACCTAGCAGTGATTACAGCCTGTGACCCAAATGCTCGTTTTCAAAATATTTCTTTGGCAAAGCAAAAGTTGACCCTGCATTGGAAACATGGGCATCTGCACATGGCTTTTCACTCATGAGACATAAATAACATAAATAATAAATAGCATAAACTTTCACACAAGGTCAAACTGGTTTAGTATAACAAGGACATGCTGTCATACAGTTGAGGCAGCAGACCTTGAGGATGTGAGATACTTTCACTGGTGATAAAGCTCGTGTGTGTGTGTGTGTGTGTGTGTGTGTGTGTGTGTGTGTGTGTGTGTGTGTGTGTGCGCGCTATGAGTGAGGCTGCATTCAGTTCCAGCGCCAGTCATCTCCAGTCATGTGACCATCCCGGCAGGATGTGGTATCCTAGCAACAGCCCCTCCCCCCACTTTCCCCAGTCCCCATCTTCACATTTCTCTCCATCCATTCCTCTGCTGGTTCTTTCCTGCACTCAGTGCATGTGGGTGTTACAGCGTGAGCCTGTATGTAGTTATTTATAGATCTGATGGGTAAAGTGGGGGTGAGTTATGTTTCTTCTAAAATTAAACCATAGCTCTTGCTCTGACTCACACCTCACACACACACACACACACACACACACACACACACACACAAACACACACACACACACACACACACACATCCGTTGCAAATTTCATTCATGTCATGGTTGATGGGCAAAAAGTAATAGAGATACACTCCTCTGTAGATCTACAAAGAGTCTTATAATGAGCACCTATGCTGAAAATAGTATTGTTGGAATAAGTCTAATATTAAAACACCAATAATAACAAAATGCCATTAAAGACCACTTTTAATGGTTAGTAATTTTTACTACGCAGACATTAGAGGATTGTATTTAAGAGAATGGAAAGACTTGTGTGCAAAGCATAATTAGTAACTGTCATTTGGAGTGCTGTTGATTGGGTGACTGAGGTGTGAGGCCTAACACCATTGCTGCTGATTGGTGAGCTGCCGTGTCTGTGGACTGCTGGACTGGGGGCACTTATTGACTGACCTCTTTCAATGACAAAATCAGGTCACTTGCCTCTCCCCCCCTTTGAATGGAGCCAGGCTAGTACACAGCAGCAAGCTGGATTAACTGTTAGTCTGTGATGAAAAGCTTCATTGCATTGAATGAGCTCCTGAGATTGAAAATGAAAAGGGAGATGTTTCTTTCCTCTCTCTGTCACAAAGACATCTACACACATCTACATCTCCATTGTAAAAAAGGTGTTGTTCATTTTAACTTATATGTGTGTCTAGTGTGATTTGTGGTGATTTGTGTGTGCTTTATAAATATGAGGGGGGAAATAATGAAAAGACGGAAAAAAAGAAAGAAGAGAGGGGCAAGACTTCCAACACTGTGCTATTCCTCTTTTCCTGCCTCATCCTTTCTACCTTAACCGTGAAGATTATGCAACAATTGCTTGCTAGAGACAGCCTTGGTGTGAAGGATGGGGGAGGGGTGGAGAAGTGCATGGCTGGGGAAAGCCTAGAGCTGTGGAATTCATGTTTCCAGAATTACACACACGCTAATTCCATCGCTCTCTCTCTCTGTGTCTCCCTCTTTCTCCCTCTCTGTTTCTCTAAGTTCCCTTATCACTCTCTCCCATCCTCCCTTATTGTCACTCATCTTCCCATTCTCCTCTCCAACAAGGTCAGCTGCAAGGACACCCTCATCATAGCATCTCCTCCCTGATTGGCTGCTACAGTCAACTGGGATTTAAAGGGACAGAAGCATGATTCTGGAACAGCAGCCATTTTTGATTCTCTCAGGTTCAAGGTTCAATGTTACTTTGTAGCCATCAGCAGATTAGACATTGTTTTTCCAAGGACCACGGTGCAAGATTTAACAAATTGCAAGTTATGATAGAAACAATTAAATAAATAGACAACACAATAATTTAACAGTCTAGTGTGATTGTGATGTAAAGCATCCAGAATGAATAGTATTAGTATGATGTTGCAACAGTATGTTGTTGCATATGATACAGCAATGTAACATTATATTGTGAATGACTATTATCGCAGTGTAAGTATGATATTTTACAAGAGACAGTTCACATTAACCACACTGAGTGAGTGGTAATGTATAACCTTATCAAATAACGGGACATAAGTGTGCCGGGTGTGGCAGTAAACAGAAAGTAAAGGACATGTGCCACTGAACGTTCAGAGTGTAATATATAAAGTGAAGTAGTGCACTCGAATCACACTAGGTTAGGCATGGACTAGATGTTTATGTGCATTCAGAGCTCTGATGGCCTGTAGTATGAAACTGCTGTACAGAATCAGAGCAGAAGCTTTGATACCACTTGTCAGTGGATAGAAAAGAGTTAATATAACAGGTGCTCTGGCACCTGGTAGAGGTCATCGATAACCTCCTCAGTTGGTGTCACTATTTGCTGCAGTGTGTTATAGTCCCAAACATTGCAGTTCTTGTACCAGACAGTGATGCAGCTGAAGGATGTAGTTAGGGTTGATCTCAGTCTTTACAAAAAGTGCAGATTCTGCCTCTTGGCTATGGAGGTGGAGTTGAGGTACAAAGACAGGTCATTCATGATGTGGCCCAGGAACATGATGTTTTTTGACCCTCTCAACAGCAGTGCTGTCAGTGGTGACATGCGGTGAGCAGTGCTGGATTTATGAAGTCTATTATGATTTCTATTTTCTTGTCAACATTGAGAGAGAGATTGTTGCACTTACACCAGACATCCAGCCTCATCACCTCCTCTGTGTTTGGTGATACCATTCCTGTTAAGACCAAATCCCTATCATGCCATCCACAAATTTGATGAGCCAGTTTCAGCTGCTGAGCAGTCATGTTTCAGAAGTGTAAAGAGCAAAGGGGTAAAGACACACTGGTGCTTCCGTGTGATGGTGCTGGAGGTGTTCGTGTCAATGCACACTGACCAAGGCCATTCCTTTAGAAAGTTTAAAATCTAGTTTATAAAGGCCCACCCCATTGAACAGCATCCTAACAAGTCTCTCTTGTGGGTCAGTGACAGGTGCAGTGCAGTGGATGTGTTGTCATTAGTAGGGGTCCAGTGAGCTGGGAAGGGCAGCTTTGATGTGGCTCCTGACTAGTCTCTTGAATTCATTCTTGTAGTCATTCATGCAGGTTACAGATGATTTCTTTGGAACTAGGATGATTGTGGTGGTCTTAAAACAACTGAGAGTGGTGTTAAACTCATCAGTAAGTATGTTGGCCAGCTGGTCTGAATAATCTTTAAGCACCTGTCCAGGTATGTTCTTAGAACAAGAGACTTTTTGCCTGTGGTCAGACAGATTATCTGCTCATCTGTGATAGGTGTGGATTTTTTTGTGGTCATGCTGTTGAGTGCATCAAAGTGTAAAGGCATCACTGTCACTGAGAAAAAAGTTCCTTGATTTGAATTTTGTGATGGCCTGAATGCCCCATAACATGATCTGAGTGTCTCTGGTGTTCTAAAACCACCCTTTTTGGGGCATAGGCATGTTTTTCTGTTTTGTTGGCCCTAGACAGGCTGGCTCATACAGGTCTCAGAATAGCTTTGAATGCTATGAAGTAGAGGACAGATGTGTGTTGGGGAAAGCATCATTCTCTCATCTGCGTTGTACAAAGCTGTAAACAACCTGCAGACTAGCTCTTATATTAGTGTGGATTTTGGCCTACTTGAGGCATTCTGGGTTTTATCACACCATTTTCGGGTGCACTTCCACCAGCTAGCAACTGCACACTGCTTTATGGTCCCATGGCCAGCTCCATATATCAGATGAAGCTCACACAGGGTTTCCAGGACCATAGTGCTCAGTGTTGTTTTGCGGTCACTGGACAGATGATTTGCAGTCATTCACGCAGATGTGCATAACACCAGAGCACCAGAAACATCAGCAGAATGCAGACAATGACTCAACCATTTAGCACCGATTTAGTGTTGCATGGAGAGACTGCTGCATAGATGTCAGCTGGTGTTGCCATCTTCAGCCATTTTCAGCCTTGCATGGACAGAAAAGAGCTTTCCACTTGTAGAAGGGATTGAATAGATATAATACAAACTGATAAAATTTCACAGTACCCCAGTGATATGTTCAGGATACTCAAAATCTCTGTTATAGTGTCTGCATCAGAGCTGCAGGAGTAGACAACATTATTTGGAGAGTATTCTTGAGGGGGTTGCTGTATTGATTGAAGTGGAAGCTGTTCTACGCGTATTGGGGCCCTCTCACAAAGATCTCCTTGGATAGGAAATAGGAACACAGCTCAAAAAAAATGTGAGAAGGTGACAGGACAGATGAAGAGAGCATAGGAAGATGAGTGAAAGAGGCCAGAAGTGGGTGATAATGGTAACCAATTATTATACATTGTTGTTAATGACAGCAAATTAGGCAAGACCACATTTCCCTTTTTGCAGTATGTACTGTAATTATCTTACATGATTTAATGGATACTATTAGCCTTATGGCTTTATTTGCTCTATGCAAGGATTATTCCAGTCCCAGAGGGCCAGCGTCCAAAACATTTTGGGAGTTTACTTACTGAAATGCACACTAAAAACACTAAAAAGTAATTAACAAATGAGTTAAAACAGGTGTGTCTGAAAGAAGGTTAGATTAGATATGATTAGATAGAACTTTATTTATCTTGGGGGAAATTCTTGCATCCTTAGCATGCTCAGTGCAACAAGAAAAAATAACAGATAATAAGACACAAGAAAAATAGACAATAAACAATAGTGCAGCACAATGACAGGATCATTAATGTAACAAATAACAGTGTAACAGACATGTGATGGGGAAAGCATCATTCTCAGACCAAATCAATATCTCCAAATGGAGGTGATCATGCTGTTGTAGACTCTTGTTGTAGTCAGCTTGGGTTTCAGGAATGGTCATAAAAAGAGAGACACTGGGAGAGACACCTCTTTGTGGCCTTTCTCAACCCAGCTCCCCCTTCTCAACCACTACACACGCAACCAAGCATGTTAGCCGGAATTTAAAAGTGTGCTTGTAAGAAACTGTCTGCATGTCCAGCCAGATTAAGTCATTCATTTGTGTTCTTAAGAAGCATATGAAAAGAAAATAATATGTAGTTCTGATGCTCACATAAGATGTCTTATATGCACCAAGCTGCAATGCACTGTGCTATGACACCTTTCCATCATAGTATTGTCTTTTTTAGCTCTTCTGAGGGATTGTGAATAATGGGCTAACTCTGAGACACATGCTGACCTTCACCCTTCCAGTGTTGGTAACATAATGGAATTGGGGAAGTCTGAGCTATTGGGTTGAATTTGGACATGATTAAATTGGTGAAAAAATGTAAATATAGAAATATATGAAAATATATATTCATGACCCTGTCACCAGTATAACAGTAGACCACATTTGGTTGGTACTAACCACTGCATGTCATCAGGGCCAGCTATTTTGGAAGTGGTCTGTTATCTAGTGATAACAGCACCCATTTTTTACCTTCCAACACATATTCTGAACTGACTGTTCACTGGTGCCATATATTTCCCACCTCTTGACACGTGCCAGTATAATGAGAGAATCAATGCTTTTCACCTCTCAGTGCATACAAACTTGTGTAAATACAAACTACACATAAAATCCAGGTATGGAAGATTTTGACAAGGAAATCATTTTAACTAGCTTTTTGAATTGGACTATATGATTACGACCTTTCTGTGGTTATGCTGTGCTCTTTATATGCATTGAGTCAGCAAGTGTATCATAATTATTGATACTAGATTGGAGAAAGTAAAACAGATTCGTCACAAACATTACTGCAATATAAAATCTGAACTATAAATAATTTATTCACTGCAGTCTAACTGGAAAAGAACTATTATAACAAACCTATTTGGTTTGTATAACATAACACTAACCTATCCATGCTATTAACATGTCATATGAAGATGCCATGAAAATATATTAGTAATACATAATGTATAATTATATAAAAGTGTCGTATTACTATTGGCAAAATGTCTGATGTACTAACATTTTCTGATGTAGGCCGAATTCTGACCATTTTGAGCCTTTCCTTAAGACAAACATCAACTTTTCTATCCGATTAAAACCATCAGATTAAATTAGATGCATGCGCAGATTCATGTGTGCACACAGCTGCATGTCAAAATGTTGTGTATGAACTTATTCATCTTTACTCTGCACTTAGAAATTGCAGTGAGAAAGGAGATAATACTTTAATGGGCACATATACACTCACACACACACACACACACACACACACACACACACACACATAGACACGTTATGATCAGACACGTCTGATGCTCTCAAAAATGGGTTAATGTGGGATTTTTCAGGAAATCTTTAGTGAATTTATCCATGACACTACTATGGGATTGGGAAATGACATTTCTTCATGTTTCTATGAAAGAGTTCTATGAACTGTGAAGTTGGTTCCACATGAATAGTGGTTTTTGGATGTTGTCAGCAACCGTTTTCCTTGAACAACATTTATTAAGAGCACATGCAGAGCAAAGTTGATATAGATATAGACCAAGCATCATTTAAAATAATATGATCAATATGTATTCATATTCAATTCGATTTGACTTTTAGAACACTTTTTACAACTGATTTTGTCACAAAGCAGTTTTACAGAGGCCAGGTCTGGGCACCTAGTGAGCAAGCTAAAACACTCCCTAAAGCTAGAGGAACAAACCTTGGGAAGAACTATGCTCATCTGGTCAAACCAAAGAGGAAGGAAGAATAAAAGAGATGTTCCTATTGGAAAAAAATAGATAATAAAAGGCTTGTGCATGGATTTAATCACTGCTCAACTGTTGGCAAGCACAGTAGGTACAGTTAAAGTCAGTACTGGTAGTTTTTGTTGGAAGAAGAGTGAGGAGTAGTATGAGAGTCTCCAGTCCACAGCAACAAGAACAACAGTCTAGAACTTTTAGCAGCATTCTCAGTTGCATGGGGGAGTAGGAACACTAAACCAGTCTTGGACACTTGGGCAAGGGACCACAGTGATGGCAGATCTGGGATTGGATGGTGACTCAATAGCTGTTGACCAGATAGTAGCCTAACTTGAAAGGGCAAAGTATGGCACCCCCTATTCCACTGTCAACAAAACTGAGTAAATGTGAGGAATCCTGGGATAACAGCACCAGTACCCTAGTTTACTCAAATTCTCTATGCCCATACCCTCCCAGCTCTGTACGCTTCATATAACAAGAAAAGCTTGCCATACAAGAGGATTTTCAGGTTAAACTTAAAGTATGTCTGAGTCTCAGACATTAAATGGAAGGACATTCCAAAGCCAGGGGCTTAAAAAGAAAAGACTGTTATTTATTCATGTTCTTGTAGCAGCATCCTGACAGCAGGGGGGTTACACTAAACATTTATTAGCTTAGCAATGTTTCAACGATGAAGATAAGCTATTTTAGTACCTGTATGTGCGTGGATCTGAGTCGGTAATGACAGCAAGTTTTTTACACTGGAGAACCTGAGAAAACAGCAAGCTTAAGCTTTGAACCTGGTAGTTTGCTTCACTAATTTTGGGTCCTAAAGAAGGACCTCTGTTTTTTTTCTGCGGTTATGTGACATCCAGTGTTTTATATCCTTTCCACAATCTTTGATCTTATTTATGTCTTTAATAGGTTTGGTGCTGAGATAAGGCTGGTATTCAAACGGGACTTTTTCAGTAACCCCCCAGTTTTCACGGATTAGGAATCGCGGATTCAATCACATGCAGATTTTTTTGAGAACCAAACTCATAGTTCGTGGAAATCCCCATAATAACGCGGAAACTGCAAATATCCTCTGCCTGTTTTGCTTCTTTGTGGCAATAAACATATTTTTTCTGGAAGTTGTGTCCCCAATACTTTTGTTCCGTGACCTTCCGAGTTGCATATCTCGGCTGGGAAAGGCACTCAGATCTCCAGGAGACCTTTCCAATGAGCTCTCATTTGTATTTTTAACCTGAGTAGATCAGGCTTTATTCTGCCGAAAACCATTCCCTTTTGCCACAGTGTCCCAATACTTATGTCCTCCAACCAGACGAGTTGCATATCTCAGTGGGGAATTACAATTAAAAGAGGCGGATACAGATTTACCTTTACATTTTCTTTAAGGGTAATGCATTAAACTGAGTTTAAAATGGATTTAAAGGGTTCTAGGAGCATATTTGAGGGCATATGTATGCATATTTAGGTATTTTTAGGATTTTTTTTACCAAACCACAATGTGGTTTTTCACTATACGCAGGAGCTCTTGGAATGTAATCCCTGCAAAAAGCGAGGGATTACTTTATATGATTCTTATGTGATTCTTGTTGCTAACGGAGGCCCCATTATTACTGTTTAGCTGTCTTTAACCAGGCTTTTAGTAACAGAATCAAGTGTGCAGTAGGAGCTTTTGGTGAGAGAATAATCTTAGGAGTTTAACTGTTGAACTGGATTAAAGGTTGCCAGCCTCTCTGCTGTGGCTACATTTTAAATGGTATCTGCATCAGCTATAGCCTATCAGGTAGCAGATGTAGCGGAGAAATACTTTTGAATCTCCTGAATCTCCTAATGGCTTTGATTTGCTTGTTACAAAAGTCCATTCAATGAGAGGCGATAGATAGGCTAATCATGCCACAATAAGTGCTCTACTGCGGTCTCTAAGGGTCTCCATCCAGGAGGAGAGGAAAGCTTCCAGCCCAGTGAATCTCCATTATACTCAAATTTTTTTAGGTTTTGCTTTCAGGTGCATGTGAGGAATGAGCATTTTCTGTCTATTTCGTAAGTCCTAAAGGTGCGGGCTTATCTAGAGTGGCTCAAGGAGAGTTCCTTAAGCTTTCAGGGAGGTTATCTAAGCATGCTAGATCAGATGGGGCACCAATTAGGGTTTTTCAGTAAAACTTAAAGCTATGGCGATTGGTATGGGTGACTAATATGGAAATGAGGGGATCTGATTACATGATGGCCAAGAAAAAGCTTATATGTAATGAAGTAGTGGTTTAAGATTACTGTTGTCTATTAGCTATGTTACTCACCTTAACATCAAGGGTCAGGATTAAATGAAGAGTGTGACCACAGCAGTGAGTAGTGAGCAGCAGTGATCTTGTTACATTTTGAGTAAAACCCGCAGTATTTAGAATGAAAGCAAATGCAGATTTCAGTGGATCGTGTTCTTTTTCATAGTGGATATTAAAATCTCCAGCAATTATTACTTTATCACTGTGTACAGCTAAATGTGTTCAGAAACAGATCAATTCTCATAAGAACAATGTGTAAGGCCCTGATAGCCTGGAGACAGTAATTAGAGAAAAAGAGGTTTTGATAAATACTTAGTATACTTCTGTGAATGGTTGCTATGCCCCACCCTCTAACCTTAGTCTAGGGTTGTGTATATACAGTAAACAGGGGTTAGGTTCTAAGAGCATATATATATATACATAGCCATTTTAAAGTGGAGGTTATTTGCAGTTTCCGCATTATTGTGGAGATTTCCGCATACCATTATTAGTTAGGTTCTCAGAAAATCTGTGTCAAACTCAAGAACTACAATGAAGAATGAATTACAATGTGGTTAACTGGGAGCTATTGGCAGTAAAATTCACAACATTGGCAACATTGGCAACATTGGCTGGAGAGGGCTCAACACAAGTTCAACAATAATTTTGAATACTTATGATGTTACTGTTCAACCCATCCCACCATCTGAACCTATTATCTATTCTGGGCAGAACTGGCCCATAACCAACTGACCACTTCAGCCACAGGCACTTTGTGGGTCCCTTCCGAGTGACTCGCCGGATTAACCTGGTCGCCTGGCAGCTCCCCACTCCCTTCAGGTGATTCCGGAATTCCATGTGTCCCTGCTTCGCAAGGCCCACAAGTTCCCGGCTGTCTTGTCCTTCCTCAGAACCTCCCAGCTTCAGATTATTGATGGGACCCCCACCTACACTGTCTAATGTATTCTTGATGTACACCAGCATCAATAGTGCTTTTGGTTTTTAGATGTGAAGCCTTTCATAGAACTGGCTCAATACCCATTCACTAACTCACTCATATATTCATGTTTAGCAGGTTATTCATTCTCCACAAGGGGGCTCTATTACAGTCAACTTTTGATGCCTTATAGAACACTGTGTCTCTTTATTATGCGGAAACAGTTCTACTTATCCCTAACCTTAACCCTGTTTAGATGTTTGTATTATGATATCTTAGACAAAGAAACCTTACTTCAGCAAACAGCCGCACCACATTAAATGCTATTTTGAAATGAGTACTGCATCTCCTCAGGACATGGATACATTTCTGAACTGGGCCTATTGATATTGTGGCGTGCAGGAGGAACACGTGAGAGACACGGGGGGTGTGTGTGGGTTTTGGCGGGATGCGCGAGGTGAAC
>JBBPDE010225220.1:9124-27127 GCA_037974605.1 Nannopetersius ansorgii | reverse complement strand
TTTTTTCAGTTTCCTGAAAAATAGCCGTTTTGGACATACGAGGTTTCCGCCCGACAGCGACGATATATGTCATTGATTGGGTTGAGGCTATTGCAATAAAACATTTGTTTCAATTTCTTTAATTTAATCTACTCAATATGCCAAAGATAAGCCAGTCTGACATGCCTCAAATAGATTTTTTTTGCAATAAGAAGTTAAAATGAAATATAAAAAAATGAGGGGTTGCTCAAGTGCTGTATATGTATTTGCTAGCTTAATGTTTTCAGAAACAGCATGTTCCACTATTAAACTGCAATACTTACATGACTCCACGCAGTCGATTTCTGTCTGTGAGGAACTGAATCTTGTGATGGAACCTTGTGCTGGATGCAGCATTAGCAGACTCTGGTTGTTTGTTCAGTGCGACACAGTAACACTGGATATATGCCTGTCAGTGACAAACTGTCTAGACCAAACTGCTGTAGCAGTGTGTGTCTTTGCCATGTTGATCATAAAGGATGTAACAAATTGAACCCGGAGGAACCCAGAGTATATCACGGCACACATGCCTATGATGTTCTTACTTTCATAAAATCTATTTAGCAGAAACGTAATAATTATTGCATAGTCATTGGAATATCAAATTGAACCCCTGATAGTGTCCCTAAAACCTATTTATTTTTTATTATTTGAAATTACTATTCTATCCTTTACTTTGTGTAAACAGTTCAGATGAATGGGCCTGTCTTGTTAAAGATATGTTCTGCACACCAGGCCTTTACATGACAGCAACACTCCTTTTCCTTTTCTTTTTTTAACATTGGTCCAGTTTGGCAGTGAAATCACATGTTTGGCTATTTTTGACTCTAATAAACAGGCAGAAAAGCTGTCAATACACTACAGTCACTAACTAGGGCCATTCTGTAATATCATTAGACCCGTTTAGTGTTATAATGCTTTATATAGAGCACAGGCCTGTAAAATCACCCCCTGGGAGGTGGTGTATGTTGGGCTGCTGTGAGAATCCGGTTACCAAGAGAAGTTATACAGTTACCACCAGAGACTCAAACGTCAGCATTATGCAATCAAACCCTGGTGCCCCATGCCCACTCTGTCTCACATGGCCTAAAATTTAGAGCCCCTGGCAGAGACCTGAATATGACAGGAATGTCGATGGGTCTCAGTTGCTTGGCAGGCTGCATCTTAGACAGGATCTATCTGGTCAACAATTGGCATATCAACTTATGAACCAAACTCAACCCTAATCCTGGTCTCAGTTGCTGATTTTAGGATTTTAGTGTTTTAGAAGCTTTATTTGAATGTACTTCATGTAATTTAGAGGCCCATATCCATCTATGATCTAAACTGCTTATCCATAGCAATGTCATGGCAAACTACAGGTATAATTTCTTTGAGTTTGATGAATTATGTAACCATTTCAAAATGTTCTATTTCCCCCAATCCATTTCCATAAATTCAGCTGCAAAAACATTTTACATTTTTTTGTGGGGGGTTTTGTGATGATACAAAAACGAATCTGTAAAAGTTCTGCCACTCATAATGTTGCTGAAGTTATAAGGTGTGCTGTTACAACCTGAATTGCTTTCTGAATGAGGTACCATAGAGGGCAGCCAAACTGTTTAATTCTCAGGAATGAAGAAAGCTGAAAAAACAAGTAAAACTGAATTATTGCAGTTTTGGTTCATAAAATCACACATAAGCAGACCTTGGGGGAAAACATTATATGGGCCATTTAAAAAATGCATTATTGTTTGAAATCTCACTGTTTGCAAGATGATTTGAAGAGATTGAGATAACACCTTGGCTGTATTGGAACCATGAACCTTTCCCTCCAACTCATCATTTGTACCATGAAATAACATTTTTCTTCCGTAATATTGTTTTTTTGTGTTATTTGATCATGTTCACACAGTGCAGAAGACAGGTGGCCTTTTCAAATGGTGTTTAAAAAAAGAAAAAAAAGAAAAAGCAATGACCGTGACGATTTATGCATTCATCTCTGGGTGCTAAAATAGCCACTGACCTGGATTGGAGTGGCATTGATGCTGAAAGCCACCCACCTCTCATGATAGCTTTCGCAGATGAGAGGTGTCTTACACACAGCTGGGCTGATGAGCTCCCCTGGCAGACTTGAGAAATACTCGTCTCTTCTCATAAAACACAGATTGGATTATTAGGTTGAAAGGAGAGAGTCATGTTCAGATGTCCATCTGAAGTTTGGACACTGATTGGGCTTCCTTAGGCCAAATCTGCCACTGGCTTTTTGGCACACGTCCACATTGAACATCAGAGCCAGGCTGTAAACCACTCTAGAAGAGTCTGCTGGTGACTCATAGAAACTCTAGTAGGGTGTGGAGTGAGTGAGATGTGTTAAAGTAACCACACACGTCACCCTCTTGAAGAGGTCTGTCGTCTGCATATTCTAGAATCTACCTAAATTGATCCTGGTTTGTCACTGAAGGATAAGATAAAGATACGGATATTTTAACAAGAACTGCATAGTATGGACTTAATACACCTGCAGATGTGCAAAAATATGCATTAAACCACAGAAACAAGTGGTTGTATGACTATTTTAGCAGGCAACATTTAAAAGTGGCTTTTTACATGGTTACTGGCTGTTGCCACCTATTTTTATCAGCCCCAGGAAACAGTGTTTTACTTATTAAGCTAAATGCCAGCTAGGCACAAGTAGAGTTTATGTGTCGCTCAAACTCATATTCAAGCAAAGGTATTGTTCCTTTGGTATAATACCAAAATGTACCTTCCAAGAAAGTAGTGGAACAACGTCCAGCATCTTATTAGGCATTAGTCCTTTCTTCTTGGATATGTTGGTCAAAAGAGGTGAACAGAGTGGCTAAGTCCTTTAATTACAGTGGAACATACACTGAGCTTAAGAACAGAATTTTATTAGGCTAAAGTCTTCTCTTCTTCTATACAGTCTGAAATCATTTTGAATTAATAATTCTGACGTGTGCTCATTTGCAGAAGAGAAAAACAATACATATACCTTGGAAATGTTAAACCACACAACACTCATACATTACTTTCCGATTGCAACTATGCAATGTTCAGAGCATAGTGTGTGCATGTGTGACTTCCATCTTATCAGAAATTGAATCAGGAGTGAAGCTGCTGGAATACAGCACATAGAAAAGCTGCTACCCAAACACTACTGGACTTACAACACATATGGCGGCTCGTGTTAGCTGTAGAACCCCCTCTGCAGGATTGTGTGGAAAATAAGGAAAGGTGGTGGCAATCAACCCACCACAACACTCAGTAACATCCAGCAAGTTCATTTCAGTATCGTTTGAAAAATTTCAGTAGTACATGTCAAAGAAATTCCAAAAAAGGACTTCTATAAGCTTTAATAAAAGGAAGCTCAATACGAGACGTAATGAAAGTATAAAGAATAATTTTTATTATCTTGCAGCAAGGGAACAAATCACATCCGCTAGAGCAAATTCTAGCAGAGGAGTTGTTCTAAATCTTAAGCGTGTGCTTTCCAATTTATCCAGCAATAAGCAATGTGTGTGCGTAACATAGTTGTCGTTAGGTTAGTCAAAACAAAAGTGTGTATCTTCTCCGCTCCCGGACACTTCCAGCTGCATCGCTCCGTCCTTCTATCAGAGATACAGAGAAGACAGTACTCACAGAGATAGATATAAAAACAAAACCACAGCAAAGATTAACTCGTGTTACAGGATTATAAAACTCAAAGGTTTCCTAATAATTTCATGTGTGCTTGAACTCGCTAATATATATGAACTTTAATAAGAATAATAATTTAATATGAAAGAAACTTTATTAAGGATAACATTTCTCCAACAGTACACATGAACCTAACATCGTAACAGCGGTCTGCCTACTTTTAATGTCACCAATCTGGTTGGGGCTTTTTACCTTTTATATAAACGTCATAGCTACATTGACATATTGATGTCATATTCCAAAGACTCTTTTAACTGAGATGTAATGGATTTATGGATTTTATCAGTAATATTAATTATGCAAATTTGAAATTCTTTAACCACACCTGATTAAACTCAAGATTGGAAGGTTATAATTGGTGTCCTATTTTTATTATCTTGTATGTCAAACTTCATTTGAAAGACCTGGAGATTGCTGGTTCCAATCAGAGTCTTTAGCTTTATGTCTTGAACATCAGACCTCATCTGAAAGTCAAACAAGTTTTTTACTGCCTTCCCTTCTTTACCAACAACTCACTTCAACACAGTAAGGGCTTGATAATCAGCTGATTAGTTGGATCAGGTGTGCAGTGATTGAAGTCATAGAACTTTTCTGCCTTCCCCAAAGAACTTTTCAGTCAAGTTTTGTAAACATGTGTCAGTAAAGTTTAAAGAACCTCCAAATAATATAAAGCACATGGTAAATGCTCTTTAGATTACACGATGGCCTTTAAAAACCTTTAAAAGGATCTTCATACACCATATTTACAAGCCTGTTTGATAAGAAAGTGAAATAGTCCTACTGAGTCGCTCCAATAATGAGACTTTTTTTTTTTGCCAATCCTGGTCCTAATAGTGCCTCCCCTTCTTCACCAAACCTACTTCAGCACAGTAAGAGCTTGATAACCAGCTGATTAGTTGGATCACATGTGTTGGAAGCAGTGAAAATGCTCACGTGTGCAGGGCAGTGTGCCTCAGGAACCGAAAAGCAGAGTTTGAACGTTGTGTTGCATAGTTTGATGAGATTTTTCTCCATGGACCATGATGCATGTGTTCAAACCTGCTGATGACAAAGTAACCTTGAACTGTTTTAGAGCAATCTTGGGAGCTCAGCATTCCAGTGGACCACATGATGCACCTGTCACAGCTCATTAAGTTCTTCTGAAGACCTTGGTCAGATTCATTTGTGTGCTAGAAAGTGGATCTCCAGGAGGGCTGATGACCACCTGCTTCCAACATATAACTAGTTAACCAGCTATTCAGGGAAAATGGGTTTGTTAGAAGTGTTTTCAAGTCCTTACCGTGTTTAAGTTTGTTTCTTAAATAAGGTAAAGCTCGTAAATAAGTAGGCCTGTGGCATCCAGGACCAGGATTAGGAAAAGCTTTATTTGTTTAAAGTGTTTGCAAACCAAATATTATTGCACTTTTGTTCTTATAGCAGTACTTAAGTGTGCAATATGTGTATAACAATATGATTAATTGCAATTAATCACAAACATGCTATAAATCTAAATTAAATATATTTATTATATATTTGCACACATATATACACAGTTAAGTTTCAAAGCACCTGCGTATAGTGAAAAACTGCATTTTATAGTGTAAACCCTAAATATGCCCCCAAATATACTCCCAAAATACTTTTTCATTTTAAGTTTAATACATTACCCTTAATAAAAATGTAAAGGAAATCGTATTTGTACTGTACAGTATCACCAGCCGTGCAATAATGTAAATACTGATGTAACGCTGTACAGACTGTACTGTAATTTATGCAGGGGCATTTTCTTTGGTGTCTGCTGTTTCTACGAATTTGCTGGAGTTTTTGCCAACAATTATTAGTTCGGTTCTAAGAAAAAAAATGACTGAATTCAAAACACTTACAGGGGCGGACTGGCAATCTGTGTGTTCTGGAAAAATTGGGTGTGCAGCTGTCAGGCCCGAGATAGGGCCGAGATGCCCGGCATTGCTCTGGATTTTTCCAGAACACACAGATTGCCAAATCTTGGCTCGTCCGAACCTCGGCCTGTTATCCTCCCGCGAGATGCTGAGGTATATTGCCAGAAAGTGCAGGGTGTTGAGGTGGCTTAGGGCTTTTAGAAGAATTAAACAAAAACAGGATAACAGGAGGGAAGCAGCCAATAACTGGAACTTTAACTGAATTTATATTTGGATTACTATTTATGTTATTAGTAAATGTTATCTTTTTAATAATCTAGAACTAAAATGGGTAAAAGAAACATTGAAGAATATTCGCACTTTCAGCATTATTGTGTTGTATTCTGTAAATGCACTGATACCTGCAGAAACTCCTCTGGAATGTCTGAGATTTTGGTCAGGATGTTCACACAAAAAATGTAATCATTTGCATATCGCAGCCTAGATTGATATCAGTGCAGCAAAACCAATACTGTGATAAACAGTTCTATTGTGCAGCCCTAGGTGCACAAAGTTGGCCAGCAAATACAATTGTCACCCCAACACCCAGTATTCATTTGAAATTCTGAGTGCTCCTGAGATTCAGACCACTCAAAACCCTGGCCAAGTGGCCATGGTTCGCAATCACCAAGGTCATAAAGCATAATCAGTCATTTAATCCACTGGCCGCTTCTCAGACCTTACCGCTGGTTTATTTACGGTTGATAGAGATATTCTTACCAGCTCATATAGGTTTTAAAGACTCTGCTGACATAACAGTTCTAAATCATCTTTACCCAGGTCTGGAGAAACCCTATACTACCCCAGCATATATCCCCCAGCCTGATAAAAAGGTTTAATAATTACGTGGAGCTGAATATTGTCTTAGGCACATGGATCGGAAACCATAACTCATTTTATCTTTTGCACTGTAATGTATATTAGTAAAGGTCTCTGCACTAGCTGAGTGTTTTTATATATAGAAAGAAATCTATTACTGCCATTAACATTTAGTTACCATTTCCGGTGTATAGTTTCATAAAGCTTCTGTGCTCTTCTGGAAATGAGGACACCTCAAATCATTCAAAAACAAAATTAAGACTAATGTCTAATAAAGTTCAGTTCTACGTGGATGTACAACATGTTATTGTGATTAAAGCATTTTTTTTACTTGCTTTACACTGTACTTTTTTTGGAGGGTACTTTCACTTGAGTTTAATGCTTAAGCAACAATACACACCCACTCTGCACACCTCTGCTGGTGACAAACTTGCATTTCACTAAACTAGGTCACCCACGTGAGCGGCGTTAACTTAAAACGTCACCTGTCGAGACCCTCGGAACTTGATGACCCCCTGTAGTATGATCTGTGATTAACATAACCAGGAACATGAAGTAACAAGCTGAAAAAAGGTCATCTTTAATGCTGAAAAAAACCCCAACATTTATTGTGCAGTGTTATTGGTAACACTGTTCTAAACATCAGCTGCAAGAGTTCTGTGTAGTGAATAAAACACTGAAGACAGGACAAGTGGTTTATAATTGATATATATAGATTTAATTAATTAAAAAAAGTTTTTACACTTCATAGAGATTCAGCACTTTATTTTTTTTCAAGCATAAAATATGGCAAATACAGTGACAGACAGACCACCATGGTGTTTTCACAACTAATAGTTTTAATTCAATAGCACAGCTAGCAAACATCTACTGCCGTCATGTTTTTTAATTTTTTTTTTTTTAAACTTTGCTTCTACTCAAGCACAGCTCGCTCACGGAACTTGTGCACAATCACCACATCACATTATTAGATTAGTACCTTTTAAAATAATATCTCAAATGTAGATACGTTTTTCATTGATAGAGTTTTTCATTTCTCAAGTCACATAAAAAACTGTGAAACTGATGAGCGATTCGAGTCGCTGGGGGCGCACTCACCCGAAACCTAACAGAGATGAAGCGATATCTACAGTAGCCTATCATGGAAGAGCATGTTGGCAAATAAAAACAAGTCTGCCACGCCCACAAAGTTATCACTCAGATATAAGTAAACACAAATGGGTAAATGCACCCAAAGGTCACAAGTTTTTTATTTTCCTGTTATATAATTAATTTATATATACACATATGTGTATGTATAATTATCTATATATGTATAGGTCTATATGTGTGCGTGTGTATATATATATATATATATATATATATATATATATACATACACACACACACACACACACAATGTACCTGCATGTCTTTGCAAAAATGCACATAGCTCTTCTATGATAATACATTCTACTTTCTATGCACAAAGCTCTATAATACATTCTAGCTCAGCTGTATTGCAAGAAACATATTCATGGGGAACTTGAGGATACAGGCTGAAGTTTAGAGCAGCTCACATACCAAAACCCACCCCCATATCCCCCGACCCTGTGCTGGATTAGAGTGGAGAGCCGGGAAAAGTTCAGTTCAGCAATTCATTTTGCGAACCTTGCTCGCACAGAAACCAGACCTGGCTCCATTTCACCTCTGATGTTTCAGGCTCGCAAATTGAATTTCCAGCCTTCTAATTCTCAAGTCTCACACACAAGTCCCTTTCCCTGTCAGTGGGATGTATTTTTGATAATCGGCTGTGCAAAACCAATTAAATGATATCTGCTGAAGGAAGGAATTGATGAGGGCCCTGTTAGCCTTTATTTGGGACACGACAAGAGTTCAACAGGTCCATCTAGTTTGACATTCTGTATCTTCGTGACTTATTCAAAACATTAATATGCATTACAATGCTCTGAGCATGTAGCTATTGTTAAAAGGTAATAGGTACTATGTGGGGCCAAAGCAATCACTGAGTTTGCTCATCCCAATTTAAGTGTTTTTAATTGCTGTTGGATTGAAGCGTTTGCTTCTTTTGGGAATGCTACTTTTTTTTTTCTGATAGCTCAGGAGTTCAGTATAAGACTCTGTGGAGTACTTCTAACTCAGGTAGAATCTTAGACTTCTAGTAGCTCTTAATTTTTAGTCTAGGCTTAACAGTCTGAGGGATGTTTTCTTGTGGACTTTAAAGCACAGATGTAAATCTAAATTGATGTTTTAACACTGGAAATGAAGTTACTGTTCCAAACAAATTAAAAGTCATCTTTCTTTAAAGGGCTGATCTCCATTCGTTCATCCATGCATTATCTGGACACCTTATCCTTAGAAAAATCAAAGTATCATGAGGTTGATGTAGAATGCAAATATTAAAAATGTACTATTTCTCCCACTCCAAGTGTCTGTGATATAATAAGTATTCAGTCTGTAAAAGTTCAGCAGCCTACTAACGCCAAAGCTATAAGCTGTTTTGTTGCATCCTGGATTGCTTTTAGAATCTGGTACAACAGAGGGCAGCCAATCACAACAGGGCTCATTTACACAGTTCAGTCATAAAGGCACAGTAACAAAAACAGCCTGTAGAATTTAAGGGATCAAGAAAATTGGAAAAAACATGTAAAATGAATTATTGCTGTTTGTGATTCATAAAATGCTATAAGGAGACTTCAGGGGAAAAAACATTATATGAGTCCTTAAAAATTAAAATGTAATTTGGCTGTACTGAAACCCTGAACCCCCCCCCCTAAAAATCTTAATCTGAATGAACATTGTCCTTAATATTGTGGGAATATTTCACAATGAATGGATTAACTGAAATATGAACCATTACATCTTGTTATAATACCTCACACTGCAATAAAAAAACAAAAAACATTTTTATTCTATATAGTGGTTTTAATGCAATGATATACAACTACTGGATCCTAATGAGACCCTTCGACTTTGGCCCGCCACTAAAGATTTTACAAAGTACAATCATCTGATCTGGTATACGGTTTGAATCATTGTGTTATAATCATTTTGTTTCAGTACTGTGACTAGAGGAGTCTCTTGAGTTTGAAGGTCTCTGAACACCCAACAGGGGAAACTCCTATTATACCAAAATTAATTGAACTTCATATACCTCTTCACTTATCTGCTAATCTTACTCGGAGTTGTGCTCTCTGGGGATACAAGGCCTCACTCTGTGTTTTATTGCAACACGACAAACTTCATCTCACACTCTTAATTTCACCCAGGATACAGCTGTGTGAATGTCTTTTCAAATCCCCCCCCCCCTACAGATGCTTCATGGAGAGTTGAAACAGGCCTGATTAGCTTTGGCTGCCTCTGGTGAGCCGAATTAGTCTTTAAATGAGACTAAAATATGATTCTTCACAACATATTTATAGGGACCATCTGGCTTCCAGAGCTGCATAGAGACATGGCAATCATGAGGGAGAAATATACGAATATTTTTAAAGATATTTGCATATTAAATGAACGTTTTTGTCGTGGTCCTTGGGACAAAAATCAGTTACATAAAAATTGATTCATTTGGACAATGCAGGTACTTTTCATTCAGTCTTTTCTTTCTTCTCAACCATAAGGCTTCTGTTGAGGGGTCTTCTTAAATATCCCTGCAGTATCTTTATTGACTTGACTTTTTTTTGAGATTTTATATATAGATATATGGCTATACACAGATAAAACATGCCATTCAAAAATGCAGACATAGTTAACAATTAACAAGTGCTCGGGTCAATTACTCAAATGACATTACACGCATTGGGCCCAGTAGCCTTCGTTCACTGTTAGCCATATTAGCATTTTCAGATGACAAATTCCTTTAATGCACTTCGGCACATTCACTAGTACACGAAAGCAGAGCACGAATCATGTATTCATATTTTAGTTAGACAAAAGGTTAATACAGTGTGGAAGACTTTAAATCTACATTCAACAAATAGAATAATTCGCAGTGCTTAAGTAATACTACAGTCTATTTTTCATTCAACACTAAATGACAGTCTCTACTTTAAGTAATGCCATTCTTCCAGCCTTGATCTTACAGCTGTCTGTATTATTTTTTTAATGAATAAGGATCACTGAAAGGGGCTTGTGTGTTTGACAACCAATTATCAAGCGCTAGGAAAAATAAAGCCAAATATCTTAAGAGTTTCATATCTGCAGTTTTGCTGAAGCCATGATTTCTTCTCAAAACTTCACAGAACTTACCCACGTAAAGACTTACCATCTAATTCAAAAATGATTGAAGTCATTCCTCTGGTTGAGGGGGAACTTTGAGGTTCGATAGCTCTTTAAAAAAAATGTTGCGCACATTAAGGAAAAATAAAGTCAGCAAAATAAGAAGATCTACACAAGTAAGCCTGGTTGATAAGTAAGCTGGTTTGACGTACATTCAATAGAGTTCTGGCTATCCTGTGGTCCTTTGTTTAACACACAAAAATAAACAAATATGGCCTTGAGGTGCTTTAATATTGAGAAGGGTGTATGCTTTAAATTGGGCCCCCTTTTTTTTAAATCAAGTCATTTTTAGCCCACATGATTCAAGTTTCAGGGAATGGCTTACATGGATTCATAAAGTTCCAATAAATGTATATATTTTTCAATAAGATATATTAAATATGATAAATACTGTTTGCTGGTAGTACCTTTACAATATAGCGTATGTCAAATGCACTCTAGCTTTCTAATCAAAGCAGTCTAATGAAGGATACTTGCTGTGTGCTTATAAATGAATAATACACACAATTTGGAGTATTTACATTTTTTAGTTAGCATGTCATTGCACCTTTACTACTGTGAAGTCAATGAGACCGTTTTAACTGAAGAAAGTTAAACATTTTCATGGAACCATGAATTATACTTTCAGTTCTTTTAGGTGTTGGTATAATGGGACAGAAACATACTATGATAGTTCTTAAAATGATTGAAAAGAGTGAGGAAAGGGCTATTAGCCTTTTTCTTTATATCAGTATCTGAATACAGTGGAGCTCTACAGCAAACTTTACACTACAGCTGAGGTTGCCTGTAGAGAGGAAATGAGCGAGACTGTGCTTTGTGGTAAAAAAATACAGAGGGTCACATTAGCTGCCCACTAGACCCCACTCACAGTAGTGTATGCACCTCAGTGAACCAGGACAAAATGTAAACAGCTAAAATGTGCAGAGGGTGTGTGCTTTCTGAGGACCAGTGTGTGTGTCTGTGCACATGTGGATTCAGACTCCATGTTGCTACGGATAATAGGAGGACTAGTTAGCCCATAAATCCTAATGTTGCTAATAGTGAATAGCCACTGGTTAGGACAAGATTGCTGGAATAATGCTGTTCAGCAACTATTGGATTTCACACTTACGTCTACGGCATTTAACAGACGCTTTTATCTAAAGCGACTTCCATTGCCAAATTACAGGGCACAGTTTCCCTGGAGCAACTTATATTCATTATTAGCAATATTACCATTATTGACATAACTATTCCTTTAAGAACAAAATTTGGAGTAACACTTCTCCAAAAAGCCATAATGCCTGAATTTAATCATACTGGTCACATGCGTAAACACACACACACTATTTAGTGAACAGACATGGTCAAAGCTGCTCAAGGCGCAGGAGGAAGCATTACTAATCTACAACAGGTAGATTAAGAAAATGGGCTTTCGTATTGCATTTCTATAGATTAAATTATGAGATTAGATTGCTCAGTATATATAAAACTGGAAGAAAGCTATATTCCAAGTTAATGGTTACATTTCACTTTGCAATTCTAAAATAATTTATACCAACAATATTTAAATGTATATGTATATAGTATATAAATATACATAAGTACATAAGTATATCTACACTTACATATTTATAGTACCGTATACCATACATATATTTATAGGCATATATTTATAGTATAGCAACACACACACATGGTGAATATACAGTGAAAATGAATTAAGATTTCAGTGCAGTGTTAGAGTAAGACTCAACAGAACATTCACATCATCTCAAGTAAGCTTAAAGCCTATAAAAGTTCAGGTGTATTGCTTATATAAGAAAGACCAAAGTCCCCAGTCCATTTGTCCGGTTGAGCTGAGGTGAACAAGTCAAATTGGAATATTGCTTTTTGTACGATCAGTAAGCGTGTCTTTTTTTAATCCTTATTTTAAATATTGGTTTCAATTCGGAAGGAGTGTGTATGTATGTGCGCTTGTGTGTGCTCATGTGTGTAATTTGGGGCGTTTCTGTGCAGTGGAGACAGCCTGGTCAAGCCTGGAGTTGTACGACACATTAGAGCCACACAACCTGATGGTTCTAGAAGTCAGAGAAGAGATCTTGAGGACCCAAGTGAATAATAAAAGGTGCGATGGTCCGTGGCTGGTAAAAGGGATTGTCAATGAAAAGACCACCTACAGTGAGGAGAAGAGCAGAGAAAGCTGCAATTAATGGCGCGGGCCAGCAGGAGGCAGTGGTACACACTCTGATGGGGGGCGGGTGGTCTGGGTGTGCTGCAAGGGTGGATACTAGGGTCTCTGCTCTTTCAGGCTGTACGTGGGGTTTTCATTGAACCAGGAGCGTTTCAGGAGGTTAATAAAAGACATCAACAACTTAAGTTGCATGGTTTCCACTTTCCGACCAAAAGAAATAATAAAAAAAAGTATTAAAAAAGGAAAATAAAAAACTTTGAGCTCATTCATTCAAAGAGAAAAAGCAGAGGATGTGTGAGGAAAAAGGCATGTGGCAACTTTCCAAGATTCAGACAGATGTGGTTAGTACATAACTCTGACAAATCAGAACCAGAACCAGTGTGATTTTGGAGAGAGTATTGTACAATGAACGCCATCGCCATCAAAGAGAACAGGCCCCAACTGGTTTCTGAGTGGACACAACTGAGGATGACCATGAGGAATGGGGGAACAGTCTCCATCTTACAGCAATGGGGATCATGTGACCACAGCAAGTAACCCGGGATATGGTGGTTCTCTTTGGTTAGGGATGGCCAGATTCCTCTCACGGACCAGCACAGACACCTTGTGATTGGGTTTAAGCCAATCGCACGGCAGCAGCTCAGTCTACGATGGCCCCTGTCTTCCTCAATTTATAAGAAATGGCACAATATCTACTAAACCAGTGACATGATCAAGGTCAGACAGTCTAGAGTTATTGGAGACTGTCTTAAAAAAATAGCCAATTATAAAAGCTACAACATACTACAATGTTGTCATCAGAGAACACTTCACCTGCCCTCGAGGTACAGAGAAGGTTGTTCTCAAGGTTAGTTCATAGCTCTATTAACTGAAACAGCTAGAGCGAGGACAGGGGCCATGCTGAGTGGTTGTTTGTGCCGGCCTGTGGACGAGGAAGAACTTACAGCTTACACGCTGAGACACTCACCAAGAAGGAAAAACCAAACACCAAAAGAAAAATAACAAAAAAGCAAAGGACATAAGACAATTAGGTAGCATATCTCCATGGGTCCCATGTTGCTGCTTTCGATTCTCCGATGTGTGGCTGAGATTGTAGGTTCCAGGTGTGATGCATTGTGAAGGCTCTTTGGGTGTGACATGTTGTCCTGTATTTGTGTGTTTGAGTGATTCTACCAGCTGCTAATGGATTCTGTGTATCTTATACAAATGAAAGGGAACTATTCACACTACTCACAGCAGAGTCAAATCTAGTTCAAAGGATGCAGATTTCATTAGCACCAGCACTAATGTCTAAAATCTGTATTCGGTTAGGCAAAGCAAAGATATTTCAGGTTATGTCAAGCCTAAGAGTCTATGCAGAAGCCTGTTTGATCACAAGGTAACTGCTCATAGCGCTACATATCTCGCACGCAACGCAGGTGTGAGTCTCCATTTTAGCATCTACACACCAGTCAATGCTTAGCAGTTGTGGAAGATAAAGGTTTTTATTTGTCAGCAGTAGTTTCAAATAGGCCTATACATCCCATAGCTTCTGCCATTTTTACATAGATACTGCCTGTGTTCAATCACAGCCTTAATCCTTCCAATAGGAAAAAAACAAGCACAATCAACAAAAAAAAGAAAAGAAAAAGGTAGCTATAATTTAAAATTCCACAAATGAGGTAACAATTCACAGTACAAATCGTCAAGTCTTCTTTAAGAACTTAAAACCTGCATTTTTCAAAGTCAGAAAACAGGAAAAGGTCAAAAATAAAATAAAATAAAAATTCTCTTTACAAATAACCCACCACTTAAAGTCCTTATAGCTCTTGGACATTCTGACTAACATTCCCTTTTGATTTAAAAGTTGTGTGTATGTTTGTGTGTGTGTGTGTGGTTTGTGTGTGTTCAGGTGGATCTCCTGAGCTAAAAGAAGGAGTAGTGGGGGATTGGGTAGGCGGGCACTTTCATGACGGGCAACAGAAGCATTCTCTTGGGCAAACCTAGAAAGAGAATGAAGAGAGTACTCCACATGAGTCTGGGGGTTGGGGGAAAAAAATAAATATAAAAAAGAAAGGATATTGTGCCAATCATGTCCCATTTTAAACAAAGGGTCATGTGTTCATGGGAGTAACTGGAGGAGTGAGCGAGAGAAAGCAGGGGGTGTCAGTAGTGTAAAGATCAAAGGGAAACATTAGTCCACACAGGAGAGAAGGTGCAGGTGTGGGTTTGCAGGTATGTCTGTAGGTAATTTCACATTTACATAAAGCACATATTGATGCAAACTGCAGTATTAAATGTGACAATAGTCAATGTGCTTTTATTGGTGTATTCTCAAAGTTCAATCTACTTCTATTAAATTATATAGGAAACCACAAATGATTTGTACCTACTGAACTCACAAACCATCTCCCTACTTAAGCTGGAATTTTGTTACATTAATTGTGATCAGCTTATATAGTAAATTTATATCTGTTTATTTCTGTGCCTGTTGTGCCATTTGCATGAGGTAAATCGGGCAAGCTGGGTTGAAAGGGAATAAAACAGGTTGGATTCATAACCGTGGAGTGTGTATAAATATGTATGTTTGTGTGTTTGATGTAACTGTTGTTGTCTCCCAGTCCTAGTTTAGAAATCACAAAGCAGCAACAGGAGGCAGAGGTTTGGACAGCACTGGATGACTGGGTGAGAGGAAGTGCATGCACACGGCTCTCCGAGACCAGAGAAAACAGAATGAGAAATAGAGAGAGATAAAGAGGAAAAAGAGGACCTTGGTCTCCTACAGCACCGTACCTAGTTTTCCTGCACCTAGAAGATCGCTCATTATGTGACAGGTAGAGACCAGGACAGCAAGGACATTTACATTTACAGCCCCACAATTACCCCCACAGACCAAATGTCCACAATCCAAAAGGGCATTCCCTCTGTATTGCCTCTATATTCCCTCCGTATTCCTTCTATATTCCCTTTCCCCTCCTCACCTAGATCTCCCTGCACATAAAACTCATTCAAAGCAGCTTCAGCCAGACTTTTCCAGAGTGAGAGAGAGACCCAGTGTCACAAAACACAGCATGCCCAAGTGTACTGTGTGTGTCAAATGTGTATTTGAATGGGTAAATTGTTGGAGGGCTGTGGGAGAACAGCATTGTAGTAACGACTGTGCATGAGTACAGACAAAGCAGTAGGCAAAGGTGGGTGGTCCTGATTTAATCAGTTTTGTCTGTTTTTGATTAAAAGTTTATAGAAATGCTTGTTTGATTGTATATTCACCTGTTGAAGTTTATTAGTTAGAAATGAACTAATTAGCAACAGAATTAATGTAATTAATTAGTTGACTCATAATTTGACCTACTATTACCAATTGTATTCATATTTATAGATTTTTTGGATATAACTTTGGTGAAAGCTTGTTCTGAGACATATGTCTTAGAAGACATTTTAAAACTTCTGAAACCCAATCAACAGAGGCTTAAAGTCCTTAGTCTGAGTTGCTGACTCCAAATATTTAGCGATTTGTAATTGGGAATAATCTGGCAATTCACAGCTGACAACTGACAATCAGTCAGTACAGCACAATTTAATGAATTCTACTTCTGGTGATTTCATTTTTGATCACATATAATAATATTGGAGCTTTGTTCCAATATATTCCAACTGCTTTTAAGGAATATTAGCTCCTTAAAATCAGTCCTGCTGACAAAATCTGTAGCTGACTGTACCCTGGACACTAAGCTATCATGCATGTGTGTGTGTGCTCGGTGACGAAAGAGAGACATGCTACTCCTCCGAGGCGCTCTTACACTCTGCAGAGGGAGAAGATCCTGCCTCAGCAGCTGGTTCGGTTTAGCAGTGACAACACCTGCTCATGAAGAGCTGTGCAGAAACGCCAGCCACCTGATTCTCTGCTCTAAATCAATGCTACATTTGGCAGGCTGTCCGATACCCGTTCACAGACTAGACTAAAGCTGCCTTATTAGCTGGAATGATTACTCTGTTGATTTATCTTGCATAGTTATTTATAGGCATTTACACACGTACAGTCAGTTAAATTGTTTTGTAACTGCATTTACATTTGATTTTGATGTACTGTAGCATACATATATATATATATATATATATATATACATACACACTCTCTCTTTGCCCTCGCTTGTGTATGCAATGCTATCTCTGCCTCTGATAGGCTTACGCTGACATGCGTTCCTTGGTTTAACCAATTATTATAGGCCCTTCATAAAATGGGCGGTACCGTTCTAAACACGGCACCATGTGATGTGTGGAAATACTTCACTCTATACACACAAGCAGCACGGTGACCTGCAAAACCTGCAAGTCCACCACTGGACTGGTGGCGGTAATACAGTTCGGTTCTCAGGAAAAAGTCTGCATTAGACTGAATCCGCGAATGCTGATCCAATCATTGTTTTACGCGGAAATCTTCACAACAATGCGGGACCTGCAAATAATCTCCACATATTTTTGTCGTGCCAATATTTTGTTTAATGCATTTTACTTCTAAGTTATTAAGAAAACTGGAGGAAACACTCATTACCGAAAGAAATTATTATTAAATTATTAAAAGAATAAATCTGTTATAAAACCATGAAAATATTTATTTAGCATTCAAACAATGTTTAATTTTGCATGATAAATTAATCCCAACGTTGAGAAAGTCTTTGTGGATGCACCCCCTCTAGTAATGTTGGCACTGCACGCTTTACAAACGTAAAGTAGTTTGTTTTTTTTTACTGTACTGTAAATTAAATTAAGAGGCTGTTGAGCTCAGTCACCGTCCAAATGTCTGCGTCTCTACAATAAGACGCGCCACTGAGGAACAGTAAATTATTCAACTGTAAAAATTACTGGTGATCACCCCTACATTTTACTGTATTTTTATTACTAAAAATCATTACTGTAGTTACCTGTTTAAACCAAAGAAAATGCCCGTGCATGAACAGTCTGTATGCCCATACCTTAATATATTCATTAGGGGTAATGTGTTTAAAATGAAATTAAAATGTTTTGGGTTCATATTTGGGGCATATTTTAATAATAATAATAATAATAATAACTATTATAATAATAACAATAATGTTAGTTATTAATACTACTAATAATAATTAT
>JBBPDE010225188.1:0-13149 GCA_037974605.1 Nannopetersius ansorgii | reverse complement strand
CACAGGCTATTAACATTATCCCACCCACAAACACAACCAAAACACAGGCTATTAACATTATCCCACCCACAAACACAACCAAAACACAGGCTATTAACATTATCCCACCCACAAACACACCCATCAACCAAAACACAGGTCGAGTTTTAATGTCAGTAAAAAGTCAGTAGATGAGTTTAAGTTCTGAAACTGAAACAGCAGAAAGTCTTTAATAGTATACATATTGTATCACAGAGAGTGTTTTGGTTTCTCTTAATCTACCCATATCAGCATATCTCATGTCACGGAGCATTAATAATCATTGTCCCACACATCCATTAACTAAAATATCATACCACTAAACCGGGCAGTCCTGAGACCCAAACAAACAGCCAAACAGCCCTGCAGCCTTTTTCCTGCCCGTTTGGACACGAAATCCCATCACAAAAGAGCTCAGTCACGCACGTTACACAATGGGGCTTTCTGTTCTGTGCTTTATTTCAGACTGATATTAAATCTTCAGGCTCACTTCACTGTTCCTGTAAAACTGCGAATAAGAAATGAGACTAAGGCAACAACAGTAATCACTTCATGATGTGTGATGTCATAAATGTGACCATTTTTAAGTGTGTGTTTTTTTTTGGAGGAGTAGAGGTCATGGACTAAATGTGAAACTGGTCAGAAAAGAAAAATCAGCCGTAAGCTGAAACACACACCTCGTACTGCTGCATCAGCTGGACCATGGAGTCACCTACAAACAGCACGTCGGGTTCCGCATCTTTACACTCCTGCACGAAGCGGTTATGCTGTAAACACACACACACCCCAAACAGACAGACATACACACACAGATCCCATGATTAATGTCTTTAAACTGCATAGTCATGTTTCTGCTTCTGTTTGTTAGGCGTTTCAGAAAACACTGAAGGGATTGTTATTAATAATCTGTTTAAAATGAATACACATGAAGGAGCACTTCCTTTAAAACTTAAAATAAAGACAAATACAGTCTTTATACACATAAACAAACACATACACACACATATTTGCATAGACATGCACATACATGTGTGTATGCATGCATTTGTGTGTGTGTATGTTATAACCTGGAGTGTATTTAAAGTGGAATTTACATCTTTTGGTAGAAAAATGTTTAATTGTGACACTGTACAGTTAATTTATAGCAAAAAAAAAAAAGCTAAAAAAAAAGCTAAGATATTTGTTGGTGGCAGCTTCTGATTGGACGACCTTCGTTTCTTGGTAGAACTACAGCTGCAAAACTTCCGAGACGTCTCTGTCGGTGTTGTGTTCATGGATCCTAATTTTCGGCCACTGTTCTTGGCAAAATTGCTCAAATTCAGTCACATTGTGCCCAATTTGTGGACGGAGATTTATAAGCCATGGACTCTGGCTGGAGCAGTCTAACACACACTTAATGCTTTTAAAACCTCCCCTCAACTCCAGCCTCAAGTCTCTTGCAGAAATGAGATCCTTTCATACATCCTGCCCTCAGTCTTGTTCAGTCTTCCAGTCCCTGCTGATGAAGAGCATCTCCTCAACGTGATGCTGCTACCGCCATGATGGTGGGAGTATGGTGTTCTCAGCTCTGCCAGAAGGTTCAATTTTGGTCCCATCAGACCAGAGAACATGTTTGTATCAGACTCTGTTTCCCACCACTGGCTTTCTTTCATAAACTCCAGCTTTGTAGAATGTCCAGGCGTTGGTTGTCCTGTAAACTGGACTTATGCAGCTCCTTCAGACTTAACATCCTGGTTATTTATTCACTCCTTATACAGTCACTTATTCTTAGACTTATTCTTTCCATAGATCTAGTGGAGCTCTCTGGTTCAAAGTCTGGCGTATTTCTGTATAACCAAACGCCGATTAATATTTCTCTGGAACTTTGACCTGGACTTGCTTTGATTGTTCTGGATTCCTGGAGGCACGGTTTGGTGGTTCCCCTCCTCAAACACACTCACTAAACCTGGCCATTAATAAGAGAGCTGGACCAGGTATGTTGGAAAGGGGAAAACTCTAGTCTTGATGATGCTGTTTATTTAGGTATGACTCTCTGGCCTTACAGGTGTATTTATGCTGAGATCACATGACACTTAAAATACACACATACTGACTCTCCATTATTCAACTAAGCATAATATAGCTGTTCTTTACTCTCTCACACACATATACATACATACATATATACATTATATATATATATATATAGACACATAGATAGATAGAGATAGATAGACGTACTGTATAAATTGAGATACATATATAAATTCCAAAACACACAAGTTTAACATCACTTCACAGAGACTCACCTGTGACATCCAGCGTCCATCACCCTGGACATCCTGGACTGGAACAGCCTCCGCAGCGGGGTTCTCTTCTTCGCTCATCCTCTAAACACAAAGGAAGATTCCCCATGGACATGACTGTGATTCACAGAGCACTTCAGTACAGACACAGAGTGATCGCTCTCAGAACACTCCTCCAGCAGCAGCAGCAGCCTGAACTGAAACCAAACTGCTGCAATACAACTGACTGAACACGTGTCACCACACCTTCCTAACACTGGAGAGCATCTGCCCACTGCTTCTACAGCAGCCAATCAACTGCGTGGTCCTGATGCAGAGTTAAAGCTGAAAACACTGGAGCATTAAATGGCTTTCTGTCCAATAACTGCACTCAGTCCAGTCCATTTGTCTCTTAAGAGCAAGGAAATCCCCAGATGGACACACTCATACACACAAACACACACTGTGAACCACCCACACTAAATGCATCATCCATCTTTCATCCTTTCATAGAACCCTTACTTCCAGCGAAGACCAATCTTAATGCTTCAGCAGATCAAGGCATTTTGTACGTCATGCTTCCAACTTTGTGAACCCAGTTTAGGGAAGAACCTTTTCTATTGCAGCCGGACTGTAACCCTGTACATAAAGCGAGCTCCACAAAGACATGCTGGAGGAGTTCAGTGTGGAAGAACTTGACTGGCCCGTACAGAGTCCTGACCTCAACCCCATCCAGCACCTTTGAGATGAACTAGAACGGAGACTGTGGGCCAGACTTTCTCATTGAGGGAACCAACTCCATGTTAAAGCCTATAGATTTGAATGCAAAATCCCTGTTGGTCGAATGGTCAGGCGTCCCAATAATTTTGTCCACGTAGTGAATGGACTCACTGGAATTTTCCGTTCCACCTTAAGCGGTGCTGTAGGATGAATAGCCGAATTTAAGGTGGAAAGGAAAATTCCAGTGAGAGACATCAGGGACAGGGCCTTCAGGACAATGACATCCACGCAGACACACACACACGCACGCACGCACGCACGCAGGAGACCTGCTGGGGGCTCCGAGGATGCTGCTGGGCTGCTGGATGCTGGCTGTACCCGTTCTGCTCCTGAAAGACGATCCGGATCGGTGGTCTCCTCCACACCGCGAGGCCTTTCGCTTCCACCGGTCTCCGACCCGATCTAGCCGAATCGCGGCTAAGATTTCCCGGACCGAGCCCGACCGTGTCCGCCCCCCCCCGTCTCTCTCCACCAAACCCACTTCCGTCCCCTGTCCCCGTCACGCGCTTCCCGTTAAACAGCAGTCCCGCCCTCTTTAGATTAATGCCCATCCCGAGACGGGGCACTTTATACAATAACAGCCTTTCCCACTAAACAAGCATTTTCCACACCATGACATTATTGTAACTGTTTGAGAGCAGCTGCAGTGTTTGGATCTACTGCAGGGTCACAGAAGGGACGGTTGTTCTATGAAGCGCCCATAAATAGCCTAATAGCCTGATATACACATTTTAGTGTAATCCAGCGAGGATTTCTTTACTGCGAACATCCTTCTTTATTAAGAGGGTGAGGTGGCTTTTCAATGACGTCATTTATTTGCTGTCGCAGGAATCAGTGGTGACCTGCTGGGGTGACGGGGCGTAACGTGAACACCAGAGGGCAGCAAAGGTCAAAAATCACACCTGATCCTCCCGACAGTCGAGCATTGATTTAGCTGGTGATTACAAAACATTCTGACGTTTTCCAGAAGCCATGTGTTTTGTTTTGATTTGATATTGATTTCGGGAAAATGGGAAAAAGGTGACAAATATTTAATGAGTACAATGCCAATTTTATTCATTCAGTATCTTGCTCAAGAGTACCTCAGTGGTTTTACTAGCAGTCCTGGGATTCAAACCCACAACCTTCTGATCACACGGGCAACTCCCTAACCACCAGGCCACCAGGTGCTCCAAATATTAGTGAGTTGGTGACTCAAAGGTTAAACCTCACAGTTGAATATCAACGTTTTTAAGGATCTAAGTAAATGGTAGACTTGTAGTCAAGACCGCCTAAACCAAGAACAAGACACCACCAAGACCAGAGAGTATCAAGACCAAGAGTAAGACCAAGACAAAGTTGAGACGAGACCAAGGACGAGACAGAAAAAAAAGGCCCCCTTAACTTTTTTGTGCTGTTGTGGACTGACATGACGGGTACTGACCGGTCCAAAGTCATCTGACCAAACGGCTAACGCCTCCAATGACTGTCTAAAGAATCTGAAATATGTAACTGATTTCAATTATACTTTATTTGTAGATGGAACTATAAACTTGCATCATGTCCCATTGTAGTTATACTAGCCAAATTACACTGCATGATATCAACCTCCCTGAAATGTATTCGGCCTGTTAAGTCACCACAATGCGATATGCAGATGTTATTTAAAAATCAATATTTATTTAAAGTCTGTAATCAAGACACATGCACACGTCACATTATTCACACGCAAACTAAATACTACATACCAATACAAACTGCACATCAAATTGTGCATTGAGAAGAATAAGGGCAAGTGCTGACGTGTTGATGTCTTCAGTGACATGTGATTACAACCCACAACCATCCTTCCTTATGGGTTAGCAACCACATAAATATGCTGATTAATGTCAATAACAAACTACACCATGCCAGCCCTTCAAGTGCTCACTGAAACGGTTCTGATATATTTCTGCGCAATGAATTCGCCAAAATATCTAAAGTTAGAGGAAACTGGTAATGTTTAATTAGCCGATAGCCACTGATAGAGCTAGCTACCTGTACTTAGCATGTAGGTACACTCTTCACTAAAAAGGTTCACAGAAGGGAAGCTTGCAAAAAAATCATTTATACCGCACGTGTGAGAAGAACACATACGGAATAACAACAATACATACACATGATCTGGTCATCTGAGGTTGGAAAGGTAGCTAAAAGAGTTTAGATGGCTACTGGCTAGCTTACATTTTAGGGTGTTTACGCTCCAGGTGCCTGTTGAAGAATTAACTGACATCATTTCTTTAACTTACTGACTAGCCTACTACTGCTGACATTACTGTAACTGACTAGACTTACTGCTCACTGTGATGCTGGATCTAATGTTTAATTAGTGCTACACTTGCGTAATTTGATTGGATGAGCGGCAGTGTCTGATTCACAATATAAGTGTATGTCATTGATTCGTTGCATTGGAAGGGCACGAGAGGATAATTATAGTAATGTTGCATTATTGAACGTTACGTTGTGTGTCATGGATGCTGTTAGCTCCATATCTCCCGACCACAATGTCGATCTATGACAGCAAGACCAAGACAAGGCCGAGGGATCCGAGACCAAGACAAGACCAAGACCAAAGACTGTCGAGACTGTGACAAGACCAAGACCACATAAAAGTGGACCGGTCTCAAGACATTCAACTCTAGTAAATAGGCAGCTGGTGTCCTAGTGGTTAGGGATTTGCCCCTGTGATCAGAATGTTGTGGGTTTGAATCTCACAACTGCCAGTGGCACCACTGAGGTACCCTTGAGCAGGGTACCGTCCCCACACACTGGATTTAATACAGAGAAAGAATTTCCTGCTGTTCCACACTGTGTGCTGTGGTGTGTTCACTTCTGAAAAATGGTCACTTTACTTCACACACAAGCCCTGTTGAGATGTTTTCAGTCACATTCAGTCAGGAGTTATAAACAGTTCTTTAGACTAATGCTGCGGTTTTGCAAAAGAGGGTCCGTGGATGTTATTAAAGAGACAACCTTCTTTATTAAATCCTTTACCCTGATCTGTCCGCATTATAAGCTATCCCACATATCTATCATGTAGATCAGGGGGTCCCATCCCACTCCCAGGGACCCCAAACATTTTTTGCTTTCCCTCATTAAGCTCACCTGATTCAACTTGTTAAGTAATTACTCTGCTCCTCCGGTGCTGGGTATATTTATTAGATATTTACTGCATTTATCAGACGCTTTTATCCAAAGCGACTTCCATTCTCTAACTACAGGGGGCAGTCTCTCCCTGGAGCAACTTGGGATTAAGGGTCTTGCTCAGGGACCCAGTGGTGTGCTGAAGGTAGGATTCGAACCCATAACCTCTTTGTCTGGAGGCAAGTATCCTACCCACTGACTTACCTCCACCCCCATCACCACCCCACACCTGGGTCAGATGTTTTGTAGTAAGAATGCAAAAATGTGCAGAACACAGGACCCCCAGGACTGGTTTTGGTGTCTCCTGATACAGATACACAATAACAGCCCACAGCCCCTCTGTTACTGCACAGCTTACCTCTATCCCTATATCAGTGGTCAGGCTCTGACCACAGGGTTGTTGGTGCCCAGATATGAATTTGGTTGTAGACACAGCAACACATGAGCTAACGTCTCTAGCATCTGCAAGGTCAAACAACAAGATGGGGGTTTCCAATAAAATGACCAGAACATGCATTTGTTTGGTTTTTATATAGAGTCTAATAAATGTCACAAATTAATACATTTTATGGCATAATTACAGGTCATTAACAAACTTTAACGAAATGAAAAGGGGAAACCCTTCAGACTGAATGGTGGTGACGCCCATGGTTGAAGGTAGAATGACCTCTTGCTCCAGAGGCAGGTATCCTACACCAATGTCATTAAATTAATTTAAGGTGGAGGTAGCTCAGTGGGTAGGATACGGGTTTGAATCCTACCTTCAGCACCACCACTGGGTCCCTGAGCAAGACCCTTAACCCCAAGTCGCTCCAGGGAGACAGTCCCCTGTAGTTAAGGAATGGAAGTCGCTTTGGATAAAAGCGTCTGATAAATGCCATAAATGTAAATGTAAAGTCCCTGTTGGTGGAACGGGCAGGGGTCCCAATACTTTTGTTCATGTAGTGTGTTTGACGCTGCTCTGTACTGTAATTCCTCCTCTCGCCGCTGGGGGCGGGTGTTGCTGTTTCCGTGGGTGGATGCAGTGGGAGCAGGTTGAGTCTCTCCACTTCTTATTCGCGGATTTTCAGGGTGGGCTCTTCGCTTCCCCCAGCCCCAGAAGAGAGAAGGAGTCCTCATGGGTGGAATATGGATGTACCTGTTGAGTGCTGTGGCTGTGCTGGTCACACCAGGTGAGTTTCAACATGGCGTTCCGCTGCTCTTCAGAACTTCCTCGTCACCTGCAGACAGGAGAGCGTCAGACTAAAGAGGGACACGAACTGCCGTAAAGTAAACTTTCAGCTTAAAGTCAACTAAAGGTCAACATAGGGGATCTAACAGTGAAATTATTTACTTGTTGAATTTGGTAGTTGGTGTTTATATTGTGTGTGTGCGCGTCTGTTTGTGTATGAGTGTGTACGCGTACGCGTCTCTGTCGTCCTGTGCGCACAGTATGTGTGTATGTATGTATGTATGTATGTATGTATGTGTGTGTGTGTGTGTGTGTGTATATGTGTGTGTATGTATGTGTGTGTATGTATGTGTGTGTATGTATGTGTGTGTATGTATGTGTGTGTATGTATGTGTGTGTATGTACGTTTGTGTGTATGTATGTGTGTGTGTATGTATGGGTTTCCTGTAGCAGCCACTTTAAACACTTCTATTATTTCTGACCCGCCCAGACCCTTTAGTGGGTTAAATAAAAAGGCTTTATTGGTGCCGTAGACCTTGCAACCCCTGCAATAGAGTCTGAGTTTGTAGATTTTTCCATGATGATTCATTCCACACCAAATCTACTTTGACTTCACATCTCAACCACCAAAGGCTCCTGTTCAGAGACTAGATTTAGAAAATGTTGAAAATGTATCTTTTATATAAAGGGAATGAAAGTCCTTGAATTTCAAATAGAATTTTGGCCTAAATTTCTTGAATTTCCTCGCATCTCCTGATTTGTCGCTGGCAAAATGTTATTTACCCAGATGCTTTGGGTTAATACCTCTTCCTTACTCTCAGATATTTGCTTCCTTCTGATTTCCTGCCATTAAATTTATGTGGAAGATGCTTTTATCCCAAGCGATTTACAATTCAAGGAAACAGTTTCAGGACAGTGTGAGATCCGGAGAAGAGTTCTTGGCACTAAAACATTTATGAAAGGAGTAATACAACTGCCTGAATAGCTGAGTCTTCAGGAGGTTTTTGAAGATAGAGAGGAATTCTGCTGCTCTTGTCAGCTTTGGCAGCTCATTTCACCAGCAGAGGACCAGAATGAGACCAGTGTGAACTGGGTTCACCTTGTGTGTAGGGATGGCAGAGCCAAACAACGTTCCTTGGAGGAGCGAGTAGGAATATAAACCTGAATAAAAGTATTAAGGCAGCCCTAGATGCCACTCTGTAGGCGAGAGTTAATGACTTTTTTAACTCCACA
This sequence comes from Nannopetersius ansorgii, assembly GCA_037974605.1. Lineage (NCBI taxonomy): Eukaryota > Metazoa > Chordata > Actinopteri > Characiformes > Alestidae > Nannopetersius > Nannopetersius ansorgii. The sequence continues at coordinate 4,521 of JBBPDE010225188.1, read as the reverse complement.
TTTAACTGGTTTTCAACCACCTTTTGCGCCTCGTTTACTCATTAGCATTGAGTTCTCCAGAAAATGTTCTGGTCTGTTTACTCATGGGCACTGTTGGACATTACATGGACTAAAGGGTAAAGTCTGTTTAACTTCTGGTTTGAATGAATTGGACACGGAGCTTCTCTGGTTAACATCTATAAAGAACCAGAATTCCATGCATGTGTAATGGGGACCCTGTTGATAGACTTTATTAAACATTTTGCATTTGTTTCTATTCTTTACATTTTAAATAAATCTGGTTTACTTCACATGCATCACCAGATATGAGATATCATACCTGCTGTTTTTTACAGATATCATACATGCTGTTCTTTTACATGATTGGAAAGGAGACTGTAGCTACAGGTGATTTACTTCACTGTGATGCTAAAATGCTAATCATACTCTTATGGAAACAGAGTTTTCATAAACAGAAAATGTATAACAACAAGCATTTCATTTACTTTATATACATGAAATGTATATATACTAATATACACGCTGTAGTAGAACCTGCTGGTGTGGTTTTCCTCTCTTTCAGTGACGCATACATAAGTGATTTGAGTGCTAATAGCGGCCTCTTGTGGAGAGCGTTCAGACTGCTGAACACTACTTTATAAATACCTGTAGATACCAGATTTATCAGTCATGAGTGCGACGTAATCACCAAGTTATTTTTTTTCAGTGTTGAGTAATCAGTTATAATTAATTGTAATTTTTTTGATTACAATTTTTGATTTTGAAGAGATAAACACCCTTTTAGAGGAGTGTTAAAGTGTGCCTAGGGTTGGGTTACTGGATGAAGATGAAATGTTATAAAGTGTTTTATTCTGCAGTCTAGGCCTTGTTTTGTTCAGGCGCCTTGGGTTTAGGTTGAGAATGTGCCGTTTAGAAATCAGCCTCGGTTGAGAGCTGTCGTCAGTCAGGTCAGGTGGGTTATTTGCAGTTGAACAAGTAGCATCTTGTTCTGAGCAGGTGGATTATAAAAAAGAAAGATGTTTTCACAGACATTCAGCTCTGACCAAGCGAACGTTTATACACACAAAATCCACAAAACCTCAAAGCCAGTCATTCAGTGTTTGTCTGGGGTGAAATGCACCATTTTTCAACCACTGAATTCTGGAGTGGGATTTTAAATAATCAGTGGACCTCCTCGTTTAGTGTGGGTGCAGATTTTGACAGGAATGTTTTTTTCCAGTAGAATCTGTTTCCGCTCCTTTGTAAATTCCAAATATTTCTTTGTTTGGGTTACGGATGCCCAGTAGAGATTCTTCGCTGCATTCCACACTCCAGATACCTTCTATGTTCGGTTTTATGTGTGAGAAAAGGCCTCTTCAGTTGTATAAAGAGGCAGTGAAGACAAGCTCTCTCTCTCTCTCTCTCTCTCTCTCTCTCTCTCTCTCTCTCTCTCTCTCTCTCTCTCTCTCTCTCTCTCTCTCACTTTTTCTCTTTTCTCTCTCTCTTTTTCACTTTCTGTATTTGTAAAGACTGGTAGGAGTGAATAGCAGGATGTGTTGATACAAAAAGTGTGTGTGTGCATATTTGTACACTTCAACCTTTGGACTGAAGCTGAAAAGCTTGATGTTTAGATGACGAAAGCCCTCTGAGTGCCGTCAGCTCGGTGACATGATGCACTTGGAAGACAGTAACTGTCAGCAAACCCTTTTCTGTCCCAGTGGGCAAAACGGTGCTGCAGTGGTTTTGGCGGTGTTGCTCATTTTTATGTCCTCATTTACATTTACGACATTTAGCAGATGCTTTTATCCAAAGCGACTTCCATTCTGCATTCTCCCTGGAGCAACTTGGGGTTAAGGGTCTTGCCCAGGGACCCAGTGGTGGTGCTGAAGGTAGGATTCGAACCCATGACCACTTGGTCCGCTTGGTCCGGAGGCAAGTATCCTACCCACTAAGCTACCTCCACCCCGCATTTGTCTATTTTTCTCCATGAAAAACACGGGGGAGGCAAATATGATTGCTCTAAAATACATGAACTTGCGCACAAAATATGTACAGTATATTAAAACCGTTTATAATTTTGGTGTCACTGTATGTGACGGGTTACAATCTGATGAAGAACAGAAATGAACCTGTAAGATCAGGAAAGGTCAGTGAGTGCAGGATGGATACGGGGTTTATCCTGTACGCTTCTTGGCCCTTGTTGTTGTAACAGGTTGGGCAGTGACCAGAACGTTCATCCATTGGTGGTCAATTGTGTCTTTTGTTGTTACAGAAGTTCCAGAACACGTGGAAAGTGTGAGTTATGTGTGGAGCTCACAGAGTGTTTACCACTGCCAAGTGTACTCTGCTGAAATATAAACAGTGTGCTACACACACACACACACACACACACACACACACACACAGTTGCGCACACTCATCTCTCCATCTGCCAGCTGAAACTAAGAAGCTTCTGTGACTGTGTGTGTATCCGGGCTTCCTGGTGCTTCCAGTTCCTAGAATGTTCCAGTCATTTGGACAGTTGTGTATATCTGACTGGTTTGCTTCCATGTCCAGGTGTTTATCGCGTGGAGGCGATTGAGGTGACCACATCCAAGGAGGTGACGGCGGTCAACGGGACTAGTGTGCAGCTGAAGTGCACTTTCAAATCCACCGAGCCCGTCTCAGAGGAGAGAGTGTCCGTGTCCTGGAACTTTCGCGCCTCTGGCCAGAAACAAGAGGAATCGGTGAGGAGAACCAGGCGTGTTTGATGTGGTGATGGTGATGGTGATGGTGATGGTTGTACCGGGTTGTTCTGCAGTCCAGTGTTGAATTATTATCCATTGTACTCCCAGTACACTAGGTGGCAGCATTGAGGGTACTGTTTTATTTTTATTTTTGTTTACTATTAAAAGAGAATGAAAGGCGGGTTTGTTGTTTCCTCAAAATGCAGATTGTCTTAATGTTTTGTTTGCGCTTACTTTTTGTACTGAAAAATCATTTGAATGATTTAGACATAAATATTTTTTTTATAACTGTGTATTTCCTCTCTTCTCTTCTCCTGTCTTTTGTTCTCTTCTCTTCTCTTCTCCTCTCCTGATCTATCTTGCTTCCCTCTCCTGTTTTGCTCCTCTCTTTGTGTCTTTAGATAATGTTCTATCAGCTAAAGGCCTACATTCCTACAAAGTTTATGGGTCATGTGACGTGGTCAGGGAACATTCAGAAGAACGACGCTTCCATCACTTTGCTTGACGTCCAGTTCCGTTTTAACGGCACCTACAGCTGTCAGGTGCGCAATCCACCTGATGTCCACGGCTTCGCCGGTGAAGTCAACCTCCAGGTCGTCCAATCAGGTGAGGCCAGCTTCCTGACTGGCAAAGGCTTTGCCTTGTTAGGTCTAGGGGTCCACACTGTTTGTGCACAAAAAGTTAAAGAAAAATCATTCTATAAATCAAAAAGTAAAAAAAAAAAAAAATCTAAATGTCTGTGCCAATACAAAACACGCCTTTACATCATCTCTGAGTCTAGGTCCTGGAGCAGTAGCCTAAGCAGTGGCTGTAACTGGTGAAGCCAGTTAGTTATAGCAGAATTAAGCCAACAGTTCTCAGATTTCTTTAGTCTACAGCACCCTTTGTGGTTAATGCTCCTTTGGCCCCTTCTCACCAGAACATTGTCCAACGTTCTAGCTTTCTTAATCGTGGTTGACCATCTCTAGAGACACAGTGCAGTCCCATAACATGACAGATAACTCCTTAAAGGGCACTGGAATGGCTGAAGACTGTGATTGATTGGTGCATTAATTCATTTTCATAGTTGCTTTTTAACAGACAGTTGTTTAAATTTGGGTAAAACACTTGACTATGAACCCGCAGGTTCAAACCTCTCCACTTTATACCATTGTCTTAACCTTCAGTGTCTCAAAAGGCACTCTCCCTGTAACTAATGGCTGTACGTTGCTTTGGATAAGGGCGTCTGCCAGATTTCTCTTTTCCTTTACCATTTACTTGCCCTTTCATCCACAACGTGCCATTAAATAACCCACAAGGGAGAATTTTTTTTACACCATAACTTTTTCTTGACGTCTGTTAAACAAATGTGAAGGTTGTTTATTGTGCACTATCATGACAGTTAAGACAATATCAATGAATGCTAAAAGCTCTTGGTCTCTCAGAGGCTCAAACGATTTGCTGCTCAAGTTTTCTGTCCTACCCCCTGATTGGGTCGTCCTCCTGTACGCCGATTATTTTTGTCTTCAAGTGTCCCTCTTCCTTCTTGCAGGGCAGATACAGTGCTGGTGAAGGTTAAGCAAACAGACTGATATGCTTTTGTTTTTTTTCGTTCTTGTCTGGAGCTCTAATAGATGAGAGATTTCTGTCCTTCAGCCGAGGAGGTGGAGGATTTCACCACACCGAACCAACACAAACATGACTGATTTTTAGCATTTCGTTAAACTTTCCATTTCCTTCAGGAAAAGACTTAGAGTATGCCATAGGGCTGGGCGATTTGGCCTAAAATCAAAATCTCGATTAATTGAACATTTTAACTCGATTACGATTAATGAAC
>JBBPDE010225126.1:0-13152 GCA_037974605.1 Nannopetersius ansorgii | reverse complement strand
TATATATATATCACAGTTACAAAACCAGCCTGTTTAATTCTAAGGGGGAGAGGGCAATTGGAAAACCGCAGCACCATCTGAACAGGAGAGAGTTCAGCAGGAACCAGTCATGAACTGGAACCAGTTTAATAATGGTTCTCCAAACACATCACTAATATCTTCAGTGTTTAATCCAGGACTCTATACAGCTCAGTATCTCAGTGAATGAACGATGGAGGTAAACCTCGTAGTAAAAGTCTTGGTTCGCCACTCTTACCTTTGTCCGATTCTCACAAAGTGCAACGATGTGACTCCGCTCTCTTTCCCTGCTCCATCTGTGAAGTACAGTCTCAAAGACTCCTTCAGAGACTCAAGCTCTTCCTCTGGCAGTTTCTAGGGTTAAAGAATCAGAATCAGAATCAAAATCAGGTTTATTTCACCAAGTCTGTCAAGGAATTTGTCTTCCGGGTGCAAACCTATTAAATGTTTAGTAAAACGGCACGAATCTCCAAAAGCCCCTGATCTCTTTCTATTCTGTTTTAAAGAGTCGGCAGGTTCAGTGATTTACTGCAACATGTTCAAAAACACAGTAAATCCAGAATAAACACAGAGATTTAACTCTAACGGCTTTAAAGTCAGTGTGTAACTCTAACGGCTTTAAAGTCAGTGTGTGTTTAACTCTAACGACTTTAGAGTCAGTGTGTGTTTAACTTGTTCTGGGTTCTACCTGTGGGTTGAAGAAGACGATGGCCATGGTCTGGTCAGTCCGGCTTGTCCGTACGGTCAGCTGCCTCCAGTGGCCCTTGTATGTCTCCGGACTGTACACGGCGTAAGGAGTCGTCCTGTCCACACACATCAGTACAAACACTGCTCTTAGAACGTAACCCCTGTGAATTTTGGGGGTCGACTGTATTATATTACTGGTTCCCCGGCAATTTCTTGCGCAAAGACATCAACAATCAGAAGTCATTATGTTATGACAGATGACAAAGCAGAACTTTTAGACTTTGTATGATGATTTATGGTTAATATGATCAGGGTTAAAAACTCCATTCTATTCTGTTCAGGTTGGTTTAAAACGTTCAGAATCTGTGAACAGTTTTCACTGTGTTTGTACGACACACTGTGTGTAAATGTACAAGATACCTGATGTACTCCTGGAAAGCCTGGACGACCCGTTTGGCCTCTTTAGGGACGTGGATCGTGTCGGACGGGCTCACCACGGCACAGGAGCCGCCTTTATACTTCCCCAAGCGGAAGCCCACCGTCTTATCCTCACCATCCGCCCCCGCGCCGATCACAAACTCACACTTATTACGATATTCAGTCTACAGGACAAACAGCCAGGGGTCAGAAAGTAGCATCAAGAGCTATGCGACTCCTAATAGCACCTCCTTGTGGAAAATGGGAGTTGCACGCGAGATCCAAGAGGTTCTGGGCACCTTAAATGCTAGATGGGAGTCTTTTGAAATGTTGAAGTGTGAACACCATGTTGTACCTGCAGAGGTGAAGGTCTGATGGTCTCCAGCGGGCAGCACATGTTCTTGTTCTTCTCCTTCTGGACAAACAGCCAGGGGAGCATCGCCTTATTGTTGTTACCAATTTGCCTGAAAAGACACAGAAAAGAAAAACAACTAAGAACCGTAAGAACCTGAAGGAAATTTTAAAGTTCTATCTAACATTTGAATAATTTTAAATGCAAATGGACTGGCTCTCAAAGTCCTTCAGGAAGCCTAAAGAACACATTAACATACAAGAATCTGAAGAAAAGACTTTTAGACAGCACAGTATATACAAATCTTGCTCTGAAACACTTATCATAGTTTGGGCAACAGCTTGCAGAAAGTTGATTAGCCCAGTATACTGTCCCAATACTTTTGTTCAATTTAGCCTTCACTAGCTGAGGGTACCTGGCCAGCGTCTGCAGGATGGCCTCCACCTCCTGCTCCTTTCTCTTTAGCTGCTCGTCGTAGGGCACCTTCCACAGAGGTGTGACCACATCGGCGATCTGGACGCTGAGTGGCTCGTCATTCTCTGACTCCTGGCAGGCGTGTTTGGAGACTGGCTGCCCGCTGTCCGCGGCTCCCTCCTCCTGCCGGCGCTTCCTGAGGATGGGGTCGGCCTTGGGTTTGGCCAGGCGAACGCTCAGCACTCTGCCCTTCCACTGCATGCCATGCACCAACTTCATCGCCTTGTCCCTCTCCTCCTTTATAGTGAAACACAAAATATATACAGATACACCAAATGGACAAAAGTATTGGGTCGCCTGACAATTACATCAACAGGGACTTTAATTTCACTGCATTCAAATCCATAGACTTTAATATGAAATTGGTCCCTATTTGCAGCTAGAATTTGGTTCCATTCATTCTGTAGAGCATTTATGAGATGTTCGAGGAGAAGGTCTGGATCACAATCTCCGTTCCAGTTCATCCCAAAGGTGCTAGATGGGATTGAGGTCAGGACTCTGTGTGGTCAGTCATGTTCTTCCACACTGAACTCCTCCAGCAAGTCTTTATGGAGCTGCTTTGTGCTCTGGGACACAGTCCTGCTGGAATAGAAAAGGCTCTTCCACAAACTGGGGCCACAAAGTTGAAAGCATGGTGCTGTCCAGAAAGTGTTGGTCTGCTGGAGCATTAAGATTTAGTGCACTCTATTGAATGATGTATGTTGCTATATGTTGCACAGTGGTCCATAGAGAAATGTCTCATCTCACTACGTACACACAGCTACTGACAATAAAGTAACCTCGAACCTCGAGCATGCACACTATTCAGGCTAAAAACGTATATAAGAAAAAGCCTTTTAACCAGGTCTCAGTTTTACCGGTGCTGATGGTCCCTTTCCAGTGACGGAGAGGGTATTAAGTGACGGCCTACAGCCTGTACCTGTCCAACTCAGTGTTATGTGTTTCTGATAAAATGGCCATGGAACAGAGGTACAGGTGAGGTGTACATAACGGCCCAGCAGGTCAGTACGGGAAAGTGAAACAATTCTCAACATCATGAACATGCAGACAGTAAACATCCAATAAAGAGGTGACATCACATCACTGAAGAAAAGTGAGTGAATGAGGAAGGTCCAAGCTGTGTGTACAGGTATCGTGGGACTACCTGGTTCTTGAACGTGACGAAGGCGAAGGTCTGCCTTCCTATCAGCTTGATCTTGTGTGGATTTAAGCCTTGCTTATTCAGGAACTTCTTCAGGTCATTGAAGCCGATGTACTTGGGCAGGTTCTGGATCTCCACCTTGAAGATCTCTGAGGTGAAGAGGTCATCTTTAATGTAACGGTAGACACTGGCTTTTTCTTCTCCTCCCTCAGGTTCAGTGCCAGGTTCCCTCTCAGGGGCTGTTGGATCAGGTGTGGAGTTGCTACCATCTTCTTCCTCCCCTGCTCCCACCACCTTGGTTTCTGAAGCAGCCTTGTCCACCTGGTTCTCCATCTCCATTAGCTCAGCTTCAGTGCCAGTGTCCTTTAGAGGGACTAGTGGATCAGATGGGGGGGTGGTGGTGGTGTCAAAAACTGCCTCAGCCATGATGATCTGAGAGCTGCAGGAGAATCAGTGTCTACAAAACACACAGAGAGACCACATGTATTAAACATCCATATAAATATTGATATCTTCCATATCAAACCTGCATTCAAGTCATTATAGTCAGAAATAAAATCAGAAAACAAACCTGATCTCTTCTTTAAACCATGCACCAGTCTAATTCCGAGTTTTTGCACTTATGTAGACTGCCATGTTGCACCCACACAGACCCACGTGTGCGTGACATATTCAGAGCATAAAATAAAATAAAATGTATTTTAAAAAGGCTAAATTAAATGTAAAAAATTCAAAACTATGTCCATTCGAAATTTTTACATTCTTCTTGCTTGGATTATTTTTTAAAAGTATCACTTTGAGATCTAATTTTTATTCCGAGACTTTTTAAAACACCCCATGACGGGACTTAAAATATAAATCCCAAACTTATTTTACTTCTATTTTTTATAACGGTTCTGAAACTTTCTTTTTTGTAAGATTATACTATAAAGTGTCAGTTTTGTTGTCTTGATTTTAATGCTAGATCTTTTAAACGTTTTCAGGGGACTTTTATTTTGCGCGACTCCGTACAGGAATCTAGCTGTGAACTTTATGCTGCTCCAGTTTTCAATAAAACTGGGTTTTTTGGAGATGAAAAAATTGTAAAAGATGCGGCTGTTTAAAATGAAATTTAAAGATAAATTACTTGAACGGACTGTCGTTCTTGTAGAGGCAGTATTGTAGATGTTTGACATTGTTTTATATCTGAGCTCTGCTAAGCTAAGCTAACCTAAATCTGCCAACAAGGACGATTAGAGAGTGAGGGAGGGAGAAACGGGCTGATTTAAGGTAAATTTTGGCTTTAAATGGGTAAATTTTGTTTCCGAATAGATTTTTGATGCTGTGTTCTGGTAGTTTGGGCTGCTTTGGTATCTTCGGAGGCGGAGGGGAGGAAGGAGACACGTCATTTATCAGGAGAGTCTCCGAGAGGAGGTGAAGTTCTCGTTTCTCTGGCGTTTCAGTGTCGCAGAAACAGAGGAGAGAACATCTGAGCAGGTTCCTCGTCCTCTTTTGAAAATGGGCTCGTTGTTTCGAGGCGAGGAGGTGTGCCTGGCCCAGCTCTTCCTCCAGTCCGGCTCCGCATACGACTGCATCAGTGAACTGGGAGAACTGGGACTGGTGGAGTTCAGAGATGTGAGTGTAAAAACTTATCTTTTTTACTGCTTTCCTGGCTCTAAACCCTTTCACTGTCATACTGATACTTGCTTCTCACGTTTAGTCACAAGTTTATAGATAAAACACAATAAAATAACTGTTTATTTTTACCCGTTTGTCCACTTTCCATGGTCCACAAGGCACCTGTTGGTTAACTGAATTGCGTGTCATTCATTGTTTGCATAAAAAGTTTTAAAGCTAAAAATGATCAGAACAAGAATGGCCATGTATTTATGCATATCACTACTATCATGCTGATGCTCACTTTTTACTTTTCTTCACAAATTTAGTCAATAAACCTCAATAAATCACACATTTTAGTGCATTTTCCATGTTTCATCAAGCACCTGTTGGTTAAAATGCAGTGTGTCATTCACTGTTTTAGCCTACAAACCAGTTTAAAACCAAAAACTGAAGTAAAATATTCGTTTGGGTTTGGTGTGTTTACAGGACAACAGAGCTAAGACTTTTATTGTAGAGTGCCAGCCTAGAACAAGAATGGTCATAAATCTATACAAATAGATACTGATACTTGTTTTTCACTTTTAGCTACACGTTTAATAGATAATTCACAGGAAAGAAGTAGATGTCAGTTATACCTTTGATCTAACACCTGTTAGTTAACTAAAACGGAAATAAGACGGTAGGTTTGGGAGGATTCGGTATGGTTAATGTTTACAGGACAGCAAAAAAACACAAGAAATACACAGAACGAAAGAAGAAGCCATGCCAACCCTGAGCAAGAATGGTCATACACTGTAGGGACAAAAGTATTGGGACACACCTGTGCTTCAGGGTTTGTGGCCCTTACTTCCAGCGAAGTGTCAATCTGAATGCTCCAGCAGACCAGGGCATTCAGGACAATGCCATGTTTCCAACTGTCTGGACCCGGTTTGTGGAAGAACCTTTTCTATTCCAGCATGAGGAAGTTTGGTATGTCAACCAAGATCCTCAGCAGCTTCTACAGTTGCATTGTGGAAAGAGAGCACATTAACCAGCTGCATCACTGCATGGTACAGCAGCTCTTCTGCTATGGACGCCTGCAGAGAGTGATAACGACTGTGGAGAATATCGTCAGGACTCCGCTGCCCTCTCTGCTGAGCATCTACCACCACAGGGTCCACAGGACAGAGCTGCCTCCATCCTCAGAGAACCTACACACCCCCAACACGGACTGTTCACACTCCTGCCCTCAGGACTAGGACCTCATACTGTAATTTTCTGCTCCTTAGCACATTTCTTTAATTGCAAACAATGTTTATTTATCTACATCTGCACATCATAAAGCCTTCACTTACTTATTTTTATTTTTGTTCTATTTTTATATATCTTATTTTTATTTATTAACTATTAACCTAACTTGGCATTTGTGTGTGGACAGCAAAGAAAGAATTTCATTGCACAGAGGAATGCAATTTCTTCTGTACAAATGACAACAAATGCTTTGAATCTTGACTGTGTCCAAGAGCACAAAGCGAGCTCCATAAAGACATGCTGGAGGAGTTCCGTGTGGAAGAACTTGACTAGCCACACAGAGCCCTGACCTCAACCCCATCCAGCACCTTTGGGATGAACTGGAACGGAGATTGTGATCCAGATCTTCTCCTCCAACATCAGTGTCTGACCTCACAAATGCTACAGAATGAATGGAGACAAATTCCCACAGAAAGCCCAGAGGAATGGTCTCTTTATCTTTATTAGTGATAACTAATTAACTTTATTACACTGTTAAGTATCATGTGATACCATTTCGTGTTTGGAAAGTAACACAGGGTTGATTATTATCAGGACCGCCTTTGACCCGCTGACTCAGTGACTCGAGTGTGTGTTGTGTCATCGTGTTTTAAAATAAGTGTAAACCTGCAGGACACCTGACCAGGTGATACAGCAATAACACGGTTATGATGCTTCATAAAATTCTCTCAATCCAAAATACGGCAGTATATTCATTTTAATGACATCTGACATGCTGGAATGAACCAGAATCATAAAACTATTGATTTTGGGGAATTTATTGATTTTTTTAAAATTGCTTTTGTTACAACTACAGAGACTCACATAGACATATGAAATAAAAAACAGATAGATAGATAGATAGATAGATAGATAGATAGATAGATAGATATGCCTTTGTCATTGTACTGAAGCAGGATGCTACTCATAATGTTATAACAATAGTAATAACAACAATAATGATAACAAAATATAATAATAAATGTCTCTCCAATAAAACTCTACACATATACACTGCTTTATACATGAAATGCTGGGGTGTATTAATAACTATAGATAAATAGATTAATTAATAAGTAATTTACTCATAACACAAATAGTGGTTCTCTAAACCAAGTCTGTTATTGTACATAATATAGATCAGTAGGAAATAAGTAGAATCGACCTAAAAAGTGCCAAAATGCAATGAAACTTTTAGGGTCATGAAACTAATTACGCAATCTGTGGTGAAACGTACAGTAGGTCTGTGTTCTTTAAGAGCTAGAACAATATATTGTGACATCATTAATCACAGTAATTATTAATATCGGTATATATTGTCCAGCTCTAAGCACCTTGGCCCGCATTTAAGTGTGAATTTTCTGTCATAATAAGTCGTTAATGGTGAAATGGTGCTTTTTGAATCCAGTTATTTCAGAATTTTGATCCATGTTGATTTTAAATCGACGTTTAAAAGGTCCTGCAGACCAGAGCTGGGTGATGTTGATCAAATTCAGTTCTGTGGTCTTCTCAGTTGATATTTAAATTGGGATTATTAAAGTGAGTCCTGCTACTCTAGAAGAATGTATTTCTACAAGTTTTTAAATATAGAAAACACAATGTGTGAACCAGTTGGAAAACAGATTTTTACTGTTTAATTTGATTTTTAAAAAAATGTGTTTAATTTTTTTAAGCAAAGGACATGTTTGGCAGTTCAGTGTGAGGCCCAGGGCACCAGTGGAATCAAATGGAACTAAATATTCTATATATATATGTGTGTGTGTGTGTGTGTGTGTGTGTGTGTGTGTGTGTGTGTGTGTAAATGCAGACCAAGGTGCTTAGAGCTGGACAGTATATACTGATACTAATCATTACTGTGATGAATTATGTGGAATAGATTATGAGGAATAGTAATATAGAGAAATGAAGGCTGCACTGAGGCATTTGTATAGTACTATGTTGTGGGAAGAGGACTTTGCTCTGTAGTTCTAAAGTCACCCAACACTGTGTAACTCCTGCATGTTTTTATTTCTCTTTCAGCTCAACCCAAGTGTGAACGCCTTCCAGCGCAAGTTTGTTACCGAGATTAAGAGGTGTGAGGAGATGGAGAGGATCCTGGGTAATGCGGTTTCAGTTTTTTTCTCCCCCCCCTCTTGCTTAGAGCTTTTAGACAGACAGGAATTTTAATCTCTCTCTCATGTCTGTCTATCTATCCACACACAGACGCACACACAGTAAATTCAGCTACATTTCCATATAAACAGAACTATAAATGTTTTGTTTTGGTGGAGAGAAACACGAGAAAGGCAGACAGAGAAACACGGCTGTACTCAGAGATGGGAGGTTTGAAAGTAGCCAATCCGAGAGCGTTATTTATTTATCCTTGCTGCTGATTGGCTGCTGCCCTTTGATCACTAATCAGTGCCTCATAAAGCAGAACGAGAGGCTTGTGTAGGAATTTAACAGACATTGGACTGGAATGGGTTCACACTCAAGAGATGATGATGCTTTTAAAATAAACTGCAGTCGTCTCTTATTTTTTTCCGGAGCTGTATAAATGCTCACCAACCCTGGTCCTGGAGATCCACCCTCCTGATAAGGTTTGGTTCCAGTGACGGTCTGTAACTCGGGATGGTCTGCTCTGGATAATGAACCTCTTCAGAAGCTCCTGATTGTCTGGAGCATTGAGTTTGAGGGTTGGGGAGGGTACGGTAGATGCTGGTTGGAGCTAAAATCAGCAAGTGGTTTGATCTCCAGGAGGAGGTTTAGTGAAATATATCTGAACTGAAAACTAGAAACAGGGCAAACAGTGTTTTATCACAAATCAAGACCTTTGCACCAAGCGAACATCTTCACAAGTGGATTTTCAGAGCCTGCTAATAGTCTTTCCACCGATTGCAAGGTGTGTTGTCCATCTAGTTAGGTAGTAATTTATGTGTGAGAGAACTGTGGCATGCAGGTACAGTTTTGAAGCTTCTGTTGTCAAAGGGTTTATTCTGTATCTTTTTTACTTTGACACGTATATGTTTTTCATTTGAATCTCCTTCTTGGTGTAAAAAGTCCTATTACCTGTCAGACTGTCTGATCTTTGTCACACAAAAATTAAATGACATAAATGTGAACAAAAGTTTTACTGACAGGCTGCAAAGTGTCTAAAGATACAAGGAGTTCTAGATAAAGGAGCTCCGCCCACTCAGCATTCAGCACCACCAGTATACTGATCACCGCCTGATCATCTGGAATCATCTGCTCCTGGTTCTTCACTTGTTCAGGAGATGCTTCGTTCTGCTTAAATGATTCATATGTAGGTCACTGTGTGTCTTAACCAACAAACAAACAAGAAACAATGTGTTATTTTCCAAAAAGACATTTTAGCAGCAAACTGTATTTGTTTGCAGTCTATGCTGGTTTGTTGCAGCTCGTCAGTTGAGGTCGTGCTGAAGGTTGTGGTTTGTCGAGTTGGTTTCGAAGATTCAGCAGATTGTTGTCAGACGTTCAAGGCTGTGATGATTTGACTCATGTTCGTTTGCAGTTTTTTGGTTGAATTTCAAAGAACAGCAGCTTGTTTCTCTGTCTTTGAAGAAGTTTGGCTCATAGTCACATAGGGTCTAGTGACAGCCTGGAGTTAACATGAAAAAATCAACTTAAAATATCACCACTCAACCTTTTTGGCTGTCATAGTAATGCTCTGTTCTTATTGCCTAGTATAACTTACACTCTAGGGTTCATAAAACACAGGAAATCAGTTTTAACACTAAGGGTTTACTACAGACCTTAACAGACATATGTTGTAGACACTGAATAACTAATGAATCCTAGTGTGTTTTTGAGGAGCAGTTCTCCAGGCTTCCTGATGGACTTTCAGAGACGCTCATTTCCGGTCCAGTCCCTGCACCTGACTAGTTCCAGAGGAATGTTTCTGTTGGTTAAGACACACAGTGACCTACATATGAATCATTCAAGCAGAACAAAGAGACAGTCTGATAGAAAACAGTATTTTTTTACACCATGTAAGAAATTAAGACATTTGCACAGTGCTGTAATTCACAGTAGTTACAAAATAATTAATAAACTTGTCGTTTGTTGTAGTTTCTGAGTAATAGGAGCATTTGCTCAATAATTGAAATTAGGTCTATAGTGATTAATAATAATGACACAGGTAATTATAATGAAATAAAAATGTGATTTCAGGTTTTATTGCTATTCGGGGTTGTGTTTTGCCCAAGTTTCTGGTGAGGTGAGTCTCCTATAACAGGCAAGAACTTTCCTGAGCGGCAGTTCTGAGGACAGTAGCTGTGATTGTTCTGTGCTAATGAGGTTTCTCCAAAGCATGTTGCACTGACTGTGTGTGTGTGTGTGTGTGTGTGTGTTTTTCCAGGATATCTTCTGAGAGAAATCAAGAAAGCTGACATAGCTCTGCCTGAGGGCGAGGTGAACCCGGCGGCGCCGCTACCCAAACATGTGATGGATATAATGGTAGGATCACTGGGCTTCATTCATTCGCCACTGGGGCTTAACGAGGAAAATTTCCTTTGAGAAGAAGAGGGAGACATTAGGTGCTTTGAAGTGTGATGGTTCTGCTCGTTTCAATGATTTAGTGAGATTCTGGAGAGAAAAATGCTGTGTTTCATAAGGGCTTTACATTAAACAAATGGTTCATCAAGGCATGTACTCGACAAGAACCTCTGAAGGTGCTCTGATGGTTCTGCAGCGAGATTTTAGAAGTAGATTCTTTAAGTCATAAGTTGCAAGGTGGGGCTTCCATAGATTGGTCTACTTTGTCCAGCTCCTCCCACAGATGCTCGGATTGAGAAGACCTTGATCTCTTTGTGATGATTCTAAACAGGGTTTGGATCATCCTGCTGAAAGAGGAACTTCCATTAGGAACTGTGTCTCCATGAAAGTCTGAACTTGGTCTGCAGGGTTTAGGTGTTAAAGCAGTGTCTACCTGAATGCAGGACCCAAGGTTCTCCAGCAGAACATCACCCAGAGCATCAGACTGGCAGGGGTGTGTTAAACAGTGAGTGAACAGTCAGCTGGAAAAAGGGCCGAAAGGATCTGAGACACTTTGAGAAGATCCAAACTGTGATGTTTTGATCTCCAATACGGCTGGTGCTTTGGGAGGTTCCTGGTGTTCAGTGGTCAGAACCTACCGAAAGAGCTCCAAGGATGGAGAACCAGAGAACCGGCATCAGGGTCCTGGACCGTCGAGGACCCCCTAATGGTTGTGAAGACCAGCCTGTATGGTTCTGATCCCATAGAAGATCTGCTATAGAACAAACTGCTGAAGAAGTTCATGCTACTCTGATAGAAAGGGGTCAGAACACACAGTGCAGCGCCCCCTGCTGGGTACGGGTGCTGCGTAGCTGCAGACCAGTCGGAGAGCCCATGCTGACCCCTGTCCTCCACCGAAAGCTCATACAGTGGACATGTTAAGCTACTGTCACAGTTTAGGACGTTGTCATGGTTTGGCAGCAAGGTAAGAGAGCAGTTAAGCACTGGAATGCCTGTGGAAAACGCCTGCACTGTTTGTACAACTTGCGTCTTTGCTCTTTGTTGTCACGGTCTGATCTAAAACAAACACAAAATCGCAGACGGGTATTTCCTGTGGAGCTGGGTGGCTGCATGATGTTGTGTACAGTCCAGTTCTCCGAGCTGTGTACAGTCCTCTCCATCGTTATCGGCATCTTTGGGTAATAAAAAGGGCTTCATTTGTTTATTATCGCACTAAAATATCAGAATCAGAAATATGTACTGATCCCAGAGGATATTGCTTATGTGATGACTACCACAACACACAAAGACACAGAGATGAGAACAATATCAAATAAAATAAGTCTAAATAAAAATCTGTAGAAAGAAAACAAACACACTATGAATAGACTGTGCTACACACAGAAATGCTTATTTATTTCATTTTGTAAAGCTGCTTTGTGACAATGACCATTGTTTAAAGTGCTATATAAATAAAATTGAATTGAATTGAATTGAGTATAATATCTATAAGTAACGCAGCTGAGGGAAAAACTACTGACACAATTGGTAGTTTGGAATAAATCATAGCACTTTTAGAAAATCAGTAGCAATTAGCTACTATTAAGTAATGTAAAGTAATATTGACCAAGTAAAATAGTAACAACAGGTAGTAAAAAATAGTAGCAATAGGTAAATGTATTTTTTTATAACGAAAGAACATAAATATTAGCTTCCTTTAAAAAAATGAAGCATGTTCTCATTTATATTTCACTTATTTTATTTATTTATTTATTTAGAATTAATATGATTTGATGTAGTGACCAGAATCCCATTTTCCTCGGCATGGGGAAAAACAGATAGCACTACAATACATGGACAAGACATGGAGCAGTCATGCTACATGCTGCAGCAGCTGCTTCTTCTTCTTTTTATGGCAACTGACAACTTTTCAGTGTATTACTGCCTCCGCTGGACTGATGGAGGTAATACAGTTCGGTTCTCAGAAAATAAACACGTTGCTGATCTGCGTAAAATCGAACGGGTACTGTAAATCACACAAACATGTTCTATAAAGGTTTTGAACTTCAGAAGCTATTTGTTGCTTTTCAGAGATACTGCTTATGAAAATGAATTTGTAAAATAAACGTAATCTCTATAACCATCTATAAGGCTGTAATAATCTCTAAGCTGCACAAACAGAGGTTACTGCTGCCTTTTGAATACACCACAGTAAAAAAAATTTAAGTAAAGACAGTTCAAGTAATGTCTGGGCAAACAGATGTGACCTAAGTGGTGCCGAGAGTTGTGATCTGAAAAAGGGTCCAAACGAGAGAACCCAGGACCCTGGAGGATATGGAGTAGCCCCTCGCTCTGTGTTTAATAAGGCTTTATTGAAGAAGATGTGCTCCTGGTTATGTTGCCCAATGATGTTGCTCAAAGTATTGCATGGGGTTCCAGTAATTGACACACAATGTGTTCGAAAAATAAGACCTAGAAGAGGAAATAAAATACTGTGAAAAAGTCTTGACCCCCTTATTTCTTTACATTTTGCTTTGAATCGCTGGTACAAAAATCCACTTTTCTGTCAGACTGATCTTTGTCACACTGAGGAGATTAAATTACAGAAATGTGAAAAATGTTTTACTGACCGGCTGCAAAGTGTATAAAGATACAAGGAGTTCTAGATAAAGGAGCTCCGCCCACTCAGCATTCAGCACCACCAGTATACTGATCACCGCCT
>JBBPDE010225094.1:0-13154 GCA_037974605.1 Nannopetersius ansorgii | reverse complement strand
ATTCCGTATTACTTCAATCACGTCTTCTCTGTCGTACCGTGTATTCTCCGAAAGACATCATGTACCGAACCGTGACCGTTTAGTACTAATACATGTACCGTTACAGCCCTAATATTTTTTTTAAGAGATCTGGTCCATCAGGAGCTCTGTTAGAAGAAGGAGGTGGTCACTGTGAACACTGGCCTTCCTGTAGGAGAGCACAGGAACCAGTTAGACTAGAACATTCCCTCACATCCAGTCAGAAAGTCGTATTTGTTTATTGGTAAAAAAAATCTGATATATTTACTCATATTTAGTTTAAATGGTCTGCCCTTGGACTGACCACATATTTTTCGCTGTTCATTGTTTACCTCAACTGACCAGGAGAGAACCGTACAGACGTCAGCGGAACCGTCTGAGCTGTTTTTGTTCCTCATGCCTTCCCAGGCAGATGGCTGGATAGCCGAAACAGGGATCATATGATCCAGTGACAAGCCTGAGCTCTAAAATGCGAAAGTATCTCTGAAAGTATGAGTCATGCTGGCTATTTTTAGTGCTTGGTGCAAAGCTTTGAGAAATTAGTTGCAGGATTTGAGCAGCGAGCCTCTTCTGAGCCCCCAAAGAAGCCACAGCTGTAGTCTGATCTGTTTCCTTTCAGAACATTTTCATTTATAACCTCATAGGCCAGAGTTTCTCCAGTCTCTACAGTGATATTAGCATTCGGCTGGACATTTCCTTACAATCTCTAAATCATCTCTAAAGCTCAGATTCTGAAAATATAATATAAGTCTTGACTCTTAATCTAAGATCATTTAAATCAATGGTTCTCAACCTTTTCAGCATTAAGACCCAACTATCCATCACAGCATGTTGCCCTCTGTTAGCTTTCACCCCTATTTTGGTGGCCATCTTGGAATTTACAGTAGCAACTTTAAAACGTCACAATTCCGTCACACAGAGTTATTATTGTTTGCGGTTGGTCTCGTTTCAAAGCTAAGACTCTGAAGTTTCATGCTCCAGAGAAGTAAAATACGTAAATGTATTTTCAAACAGCAGCACAGGATGGAATACCGGATTATATTCTGTTTGTGTCAAACCTCTTTGAGTTCAGTTGTGTTTTATCGTCCCTGACAATGAAACCAACAGCCACGGGTCTCGTCAATTATTTGTTCAGAATTTGAGATCAGAAGAATAAAAAATGAATGTTCTATACGGCTTTTAGTACCATTTAGTGGAAGCTGTCGGCTCTGCCCCCACACTGCCGCCTCCGACCCTTGCGGAGCGCCCCTCACAGTGTCAGGTCCGCCCCTTGCACTGTCTGCTCCGCCCTACACGCGGTCGCTCCTCCCCCACACTTTCAGCTATGCCCGTCTCACTGTCGGCTCCGCCCCCACACTGCCGGCTCCACCCCTTGCACTGCCAGCTCCACCCCTCACACTGTCAGGTCTGCCCCTTGCACTGTCTTCACGCAGTCGGCTCCGCTCCTCGTACTGTCAGCTCCGCCCCCACACTGTCAGCTCCGCCCCTTGCACTGTCTGCTCTGCCCCTCAATTCACCATTCGGTTCAAACAATAAGAACTCTCCTCCTATATCTCAGCCTAGGAACCTCCTAGAAACTTGCAGGAACGTTCATTCGAAATGTTACAACTATTGGTAAAATTAAAAAATAGCATTTTTACACCAGTCACGGTGTAAAAAATATTTTTTTAGAGGTGTCCCGCCCACAGGACCACCCAGCGGACCAATTGCGGACCAGTGGCTCGTCTCCATTTTATACTTGTGGCCCGATCAAAAGCCTTCGCGGTCCATCAGTGGTTGAGAAACCCGGATTTAAAGAATGCTGGATAATTATTTTTGGAGCAGAACCTCATATCTCCAAAATATATAAAAGGTCTTAACTCTTTATAAAAGGTAATGTGAAGGTAATCTTTGGTCCATTCACCATGAAAACTGCTGTTTAACCCCCCAAACCCGAAGATCTTCCCTCCCAATGCAGAGGCCTTAACCTTAAAACCATGTGTAATTCTATATATGATAATTGTGACCAACCTAAAACAGTTCCATCATCTTCATTGCAGGTTCAGAAGCCTGACAACGGCCTTTTTCAGAGATGCGATGGGCTTCCTACTGATGTTTGACCTGACCAGCCAGCAGAGCTTCCTCAATGTCCGCAACTGGATGAGTCAGTGACCCAGAAAAATCTTATTTGATCCAGAAAATTTTACACTCACAGTTTAAAAATGTATGAAAAATTTAAAAAATGTATTAAAAATAGCACAAATCAGAATCAGAATCATTAAAATAAAACAAATTCTTCTTAATTATTATTCTTAATTATTCTTAATAAATAAATCTTAATTAAATAAAGACTGAAAGTTAGTATTTTAGATAAACTATTGAAATAAAATGGAATGATTCACCCCCCCAAAAATAAAACCACATATATAAGTAAATGGGGGAAGGGACGGAATTGGGTATGAAACTGATTGTGTTATTCATCTTAAATTTACCAGTTAAATGAAAATGACTTTTCTAATAGAATCAACATCCACAATTCTGTTTATAATAAAATTTAAATCTACAGTTCACTATTAAAATAAAATAAATATCCACAATTCAGTGTCTAATAGAATCTGTAAAAATAGAATTGTGTTCATAATGATGTTCTAATAAAATTTACATCCAGAATGAAGTTCTGACAACACTGAATATCTAGAATATTCTAATAAATTAGTTCTAGTAAATTAATATTCATGATGAACTTCTAATAAATTAACATCTAGAGGTCTAATCAAAATAATATCTGGAATAAAGTTGAATTTCAAAGGTAATAGATTACGATAAATGAAGAAATTATATGTAATTGGATATTTCTAGTGTATGTTACTTTATACTCTTATTATTGGGATTTTCAAAAAATAATAACAAAAATAATTCCAAATGTTTGAAGGAAGTACATTCATTAGAATGCAGCTCTTCTTGCAGTATTGAGTAGTGAATGTTCTCACTTATTTGAGTCATTGGTTCTTAATCCTATGTGTGTGTGTGTGTGTGTGTGTGTGTGTGTGTGTGTGTTTGTGTAGGTCAGCTACAGGCTAACGCTTACTGCGAAAACCCCGACATCGTTCTTGTTGGCAACAAGGCAGACCTGGCGGACCAGAGGGAGGTCCAGGAGAAGCAAGCGAAAGAGCTGGCAGACAAATATGTGTGAGTGTGTGTGTGCGTGTGTGTGTTTGTGTGTGTGTGTTTATATAGACATATATATATATATATATATATATATAGACATCAAAAAAATTAGAGACTGCTTTTTTTCTTGTTCTTGCTTTTGTAGTTTGTGGGAGTGTGTCTGTGTAAAATCTGCATGTCACTGTTGTTTTATACACAGTTGATCACACGTGATTCAAAAATGTTTGGAGAAAAAGAAAAAAATACATAAAAATTATTTATAAATGTTAAATTACATTATTTTACACCTGCAGCAATTAAAACAGTGATCTTGTTTTTTCTTTGAATCATGTTGTTGGTGCAAAAATACAAATATTTTAGATACATTTAAATGTATTAAATGTATTTAATATCCATATTAAATGTCATTTCAGTAATTCTGGAACCCCATGTGTAGTAGAACGCTGTTAAAATAGTACAGTGGTCCCTGTTCATGCTGAATGGACCTAATCCAAAGGGTACAGTAAAATAAAATGTGCTCATTGGATTCTTTTCTGCGTGGGACTGTATGAATATGAATGTGACTTAGCTTGTGTAATAGTGACCGACTCCTCCTCTGTAATAGTCCATGGATGCCACATTTCTATTGTAACTCTGTCTGATACACCTGCCCTGTAATTACTCACAAAAACCTGCCTGGTTTTCTCTATAATGAGTATAATAAGGCACCTGCTTAATGGCAGTGGTGGCCAAATTAGTCAGTAAAAATTGGCCAGTAGAAGTTTAAGGTCACAAAGTTATTCTGCATTGCCGGGAGTTCCATACGTCTAAGAACAATCAAGCCGGCACCTAAGCCTGACCTCACAATGCTATTTTGTACTGTGGCCAATTTTGCACTGTACTGATTGGCAGGGCCTCAGCCTCATAGCTTTTGTTTTTTTTATCCGTTGAACTGTTGCAGTATTGAAGACCAAATCCTGTTCCTCTCTTCTCCAGCATCCCATACTTTGAGACGAGCGCTGCCACAGGTGCGCAGGTGGACAAAGCGGTGGTCACTCTGCTGGACCTAGTGATGAAGAGGATGGAGCAGTGTGTGGAGAAGCCCGCCGCCGATGTACAGAATGCCGACGGCGCCAGCAAGCTGTCCGCTGCCCCTGCCAGCGAGAAGAAATGCGCCTGTTAAAAACGCAAGACGCGTGTCCCCAACCCTCACCCCACAGTGCTCCCTCTGGTGGACAAACGTGGAATTACGGCTCCGTATGTGCTGATGTGGTCACGAGAAGTGTGGCTCTGGACCAGCCCTGTCTGTCCTGGCTCACTGAGTTTTAAGACGCGTGGATAATTATCATTATTATTGTTTTTGCTTGTTTTCTCAAAATGCATTTTGAACTGTTTCGGACACCCACTGTCATTTAAACCTGCTTGAAGAATTCGAGAAATACAGGAGATCTATTAATGAAGCAGATTCTTTATGTGTATGTACGCTGTACCACCCACCTTTAACGAATGAATGTTTCTGGTTCTTATTTTTTGTTACTTGTGCCTAAATTTACACAAAATCATTTCAGATCATCTGGCATTTACATTAAGCTGTTTGTTTCAGACGTTAAAGCCAATTTGCCATTTTGAGCTTTAGTTTCGGACTCACAAGGTTGGTTTTGCGCAGGTTTTGGTCTGGTTGCCGCCAGTTGATGAGATTGCCCCCTGAAATTCTAGTGCTTGTGCCAATCTGGGTCTGAAAAAATTGACTGTTAGGGCCAGATTTCTAAAAGCAGATTAGGCTTTGCCCTGAAGCATGGACCGTTTTCTTGGAGTTTTGTTTATTTTAGTTTTGATCACTGTCAAGGGTTACTTTTTTGTTTTGTTTCCAATTTTATTTTGTTTTCCAAAAGTGCCCAAATGAACAGAAATCATGCACTAGTAGTTGCTGAAAAGTGTCATATTCAAGTTGGTTCCATTAGTAACTTACTTACACTAAAGTCTGGTATGGTTGCTAAACGTGGGCCATTGTACTGAGGACTAGCTACAAAATATCACTGGGATAACTGCGCTGGTTCCTGCGGGGAACTAAATACATTAATGTTACAAATGCAGAACCTGTGTTCATAAAATCAGCTCTACTATTACAACTACTACTTAGTGTAAATTACTCAATATATGTATTTTTTACTTTATGGACCCTCTTGGAAACTGGAGGGGTTCAGGACGAGACCCGCTAACCCCATCAATTATAGTTCAGTTACAGATTCACCATACTTAAACGAGCCTAACTGCCATTTGTGTGCCAAAAACTACTTTCGTAATGCCTCATATGACAGAATTTGCCTTTGACGAACCTTGGATCCAGCCTGAAACTTGCTCAGAAGGTCTGAATGTCTAAGCCTTTTTTTTTTTTTTACCTTTTTTTAACGATCCTTTTTTGAGCTCATCCTTACGCATCCACCATTGTCCTGAATGTAAACTACACACTGATTAATATCTTTTGATGTTTATTATTTATTCAAATATGTGCAACCAAGCAGTATTTCAAGCTACTTTATGGGATAACGCAGCGTTTTTTCAGTCACAGGCCTACTGGACCTCCGCTTAAGTGATAGGCTAATGTAACTAGCGAGTAATGGTGGCAAATTACCGAGCCAAGTCATTACATATCTGGAACTGGTAATCTCAAGTAGACTTGCTTATGTGGTTTCTGATACTGTAGGACACACTGTTATCTACAAACACTTGGTTTGAAGCAAGTGTGCGCCTGTGTGTGTGTGTGTGTGTGTGTGTGTGTGTGTGTGTGTGTGTGTGTGTGTGTGTGTGTGTGTGTGTTTGCTGGTCGGTACAGTTGGATGGTGGGTTTATGTTTTAAGTGATTTTAGTGGAACTTTCAGGTTAGCTTAGCTTTTTTAGCCACATATCAGTTGTGAATGCTTAAAGACACAAATGGGACATGAAGCTTTAGGCTGCACAAGTGGCCCTATGTGCTAGACAGTAAATGGCAAAACTGCAAATTTTGCATCAGATGTACATTAGACGATATGTACCATGCCATATATTAGACGATATGTAACGAAGTCCAGTTCACTATCTAGTGGGATTGCTCTACACATTTAAGGAGGTGTCACAGTAATCCCCCACTTTGAGCACCTGCGTATAGTGAAAAAACACGTTGTTGTGTTTTGGTAAAAAATAAAAAAGCCTTAAAATGCTTATTTTTACCGTGTAAACCCTCAATCTGCCCCCAAATGTGCTCGCACAACACTTTAATTTAATTTTAAACTCAATTTAATGCATTACATTACAAAGAAAATGTAAAGGTAAACCCGTATTCGAATTTACGGACACGCTTCTGAATGCACTCCGGTTCGCGGTTTTCAGGGAATAACCCCTGATCCACTTGAGCTTGAAGTGTCTGAGTGCTTCCCCAGCCGAGATATGCAACTCGGAAGATTGCGGGACAAAAGTATTGGGACGCTGCAATGAGGTGAACGTGTTCCCTTGTGTGAAAACATCCATGAAAACATATATTTATTGCCACAAAAAGCGTTATTGTGGGTATTTATCAAAAACGAGTGTGTGACTGAATCCTCGACTCCTGATCCGTAAAACTGGGGGATTACTGTACACCTTTCCATTATATTCTTTCCATTGTAACAACAAAAATACTGAAAAATTCTAGAGGGCACCCATGAGTGACAATTTACAAAATAGGGGGAAATGGGCCTTATCAGCTAAAATTGATACTAACATACACTTTCTAATTTCTCATGCAGGAATTTTATTTCATTTCTGAAAGTAGGAGAATGCCCTGTATTAAAAATACAATGAAATATGACTAGCATATTTATGTTTTTTTAAAGTGATTGATGTTTTGGGCAGTAGGACCCTAGGGTTCTGACTACTGGGTGCTGATTGGTTGGCACTAAGTTGACTACTGTTGCTTGAATGGCAACTACTGTAACTGGAGTGCTGAACTATTCTCATGCTGTTTAGTGTTGAGGAATTTGTGTAGAAAGAATTTTTTCAAAAATCAAAAAATTGGTTACAAATTACAGCCTTGCCCAAAAGCTCCATATAAACCCTTTTGTTTTGGACTCGCTCATGAGTGCCCTCTAGTGATCGATCTAGAAAACATTATCAAGGGACATTTCTCCACTACAAGTTTTCATAGGCAGGCACTTGCAAGGTCATAGGATGCCACTTTCATGTTCTGTTAAAGCGTTTGGTGTCATTTATGCCCCCCAACCAACTGACAGATAATCTTGGCGTAGTCCCCAACACCTTTCAAAGTGAAATGTACCAATGATAAATGGAGTCGTCATGAAAGTGAAAAAAAAAAAAATCCACGTTACGTCACTTTTAGTTTTGTTTACTGGCCCAAGTTGTCAGTCCATTGTCCAGAATTGCAGCAGAATTTTTGAAGCATTCATGAAAGCAACATAACTGCCATGTAGATCACCTGAGAGAAAATTCAGCATCATTGCACAAATTCCCTTTGGAAATGTCCCACTGTCCTGTTCAGGAATAGCATTGTGACGAGGTTCTTGCAGGGTGAATACACTTGCGATGGAGCAAATATGGCTTGTGCGTTTGTTTTCGTCATCCTCTGAGGCGGCGCAGTTGCAGATTACTGTTTGTAAAGTGTACTTTTTCAAAAAGAGTCATGTAAGCCTCTTGGGCATCGCTCTTGGGTTTGTAATAGACTTCATTAGTATTAATCCAGGCTTAACCCCATTTGTGCATTTCATTTTTCTGTGGTTTGAAGGTAAAAAGCGTTCAACACAGTCTCAAAAGGCCTTGTGCCACGTTGCTCCCGCTTGCTTCATATAGAGTTTAGATGTTTTTTTGTTATCACTTTCTTTGTGCTACTTGAAGGGGCATTCTGGCCTAAAACTTTAACATCGTTTGTTGTTTTGTATCCCTCGGTTCGTCAGTGCGATGGGATTTCCATCTTCATTCACGAGCATTCTCTCACTACATTACACGAATACCACAAAAATTTTAGCAATCCCTGTATTTCCACTTAATCCTGAGTGCTAGCCTGAGCTACAGGCTACAAGATACAACAAAGCTAGTGTTAGTGTTACTCCTACCTCGGTTGTAGAACAGAATAATAACGAAAACAGCAATTTTTCGCTACATTTATTCATCCAAAATGGTCAGAGAAAATAAGCCAAGCTGAGGTAAGCAGTCTAGATATGTAGGTAGTTGCCTTGCTAACATTTGAGCTAGATATTTGTGTGCATTCTAGTGACAGTTTTACAGCAGCAGTGAGACTCTTGGCAGTAATGCTGGCAGTCCTCTCAACATTTTGCCCAAGACACATCAAAAGATGGATCTTTAGAGAGAAAAAAATTCACTCTCGACTACTGCGGGAGGCAAGTAGGCCTGTCTGCAACAAACGTAGCAATGAATCAGTCTGGTTTTGGCTGGAGTGCCCCTTTTAAAAAAAAAGGGTCGACAGTTGCTTTTTTGCCTTCCAATGTGACAATCCTCAGACCAAAATCCTAGAATAATGAGATTAAACCCTGCCGGGACAGTACAGGACCGTGTTCCCCCCCAAAAAAAGACCTTGCTAATTCTCAACCCACGTCTTAACTCCAGGCCCCTCCTCCTTCCTCTTGAAAGTTTACATTGAATGATTCTCTCGTCGTGCCTGTATAGCTCTACTGACCAATGACTCTGTCCAATCCTTTGTACCAGTTGTGAACTCTTAGATATTTTAATGCATAAGAAATATATTTAACATAAGATTAAAATAAGAAAAAAAAGAGAATATTATAGGTATGAGTAGGATGTGTAACAGTATAACAGGTTAACATTAACTCGGTTTCCTTTGAGAACTTTAAGTTATGAGTGTTCTGTGTGTTCTTAACGAATAAAGACAAAAAAATATATATCGTTATCGAGTATTGCAATGCCTGCGGCTCTGTATGTTCAAGTCCGAGTGCTGATATGTGTGTGTGGGGCGGGGGTGGGGGTGGGGGTATGAGAAAGTGCACTAACCCTTTATTTCTGAAGTGCATTTCAGTGCATTATAGCATGAGCTGATGGTGAATGAGCTTTTTGATAGTGAGTTTTTGGGTGTTTTTGTGGGTAAACGGATGTGTATAATCAGCTTTTCCCTTTCAAGGAGTGGCTTCGGGGTGGAGTTTTGCTGCTTCTCATTTGATGGGAGCCCGTGTGTCTCAGCACATCATGGTACCTGCTGAAGGTGATTTGACCAGCTTTAAAGGGATACTCCAGCATTTTCACTAACCTCACCACTGGCTGCGCCATCTGTAGTATACAGTTCATTACCACGGACGGTAATTCCAACACATATTCCCAGTCTTGGACATGTACCCTGTTTGGGATCCAATGGGCAGCTGCTGAGTTTCGTCAGCAAATTGGTCACTAATTTGTAAACTCAGCTGTAAACTTACTGTTCAGAGATGCATTTCTGATAATAACTGGAATTACTTTGTGCTCTGGCGTTGGAAAATTGGATACGAGCAGCTTTTGCGAGGACCATCTCAGTGCTGGCCTCACATTAACACCATAAATGTTTGAACGTAAATATTTCCAATTTAAGTATATAGTCACATATTTCCAACACTTACTAGCGAAATCCACAAAATGCCCATTGACCTGTGTTATAAAGTGGTAACCGACTGTCAGCCACAAATGCCGCAGGTAGGGAGTGGGTTGAGTATTTCTTTGAGCATGATGGTGTTGATGAGAGTACATTACCTGGTAAATTCTGGTAAGTTGTATTGCTTGAGTTAATCTAAAAAAAAAATTAAAAAAAAAAAATACAGTGTATGCTTTGCACAGTCGTGTTCCTTTAAATCCCCAAACATTTTGTATATGTCTGAATGATGTTTAGTGCATTTTCCAAATGGCTTATATGCTGGCTTGGTTTATGCACTCACTCAGTTCTTTTTTTTTTTTTTATCAATCAGTAAATAAAGTTTGAAAAAATGAAACTTGGAATCACTTGTCATTTCGCAGAACCATGAAATAAAAGTTCAGCACGAAATCTCTCAGTCACGAATGACCAATGGATCGATAGGCCAGTGCTCTCGCTAGACCTTAGCTTTATGTCTACTCGTGTAGTTCAAGTGTTTTTCGCTTATTTGTACTTCAAAACCAGACAAAGTAGAAATATTGCAGCAGTTAAACTGCCATAAGCCTAAATGTTAATTAGCCAAGATGTTGTGGGCTACAGCGATCAGCATTGGTGCCAACTGTTGGCATAAATCAAGTTGAGTAATTGTAAATTTATGTGGTTCCTGTAAAATAAAGAAAGGTAAATATAAAATGAGGGTTTCATAGGGAGGTTATAAGCTTTCACAATGTGACTTAGCTGCATTAGCCTTGTAATTCTGGTGCAAAACTATAGAAGCATGCATTTTAACTGACTAGATTTTGGCTAAGGACGATAAATTCCAGAAAAAGCAATTCGATGGCAAAACGAGCCTCGGGAGCCTCACTGTGCTACTTGAACCAAATTAAACCAAAACAAAAAACAAAACAAAACAAAACCCATGTTGAGCCTCAGTGTTCAGAGGGCATATCTGGGTGAGTAGTTTCCACACCTCAGTGCGGTACCAGCTGCATGAACCAAAGCCATTTGTTTCCTGTAGGTTTTGTCTTGTTAGGAAGCTGCATAAATGCTTCAGGGGCCAACACTGCCACCTACTGCTTCAGGATGCACATTACATATTAGATGTGCTCTGGCTTTTGTGTTTAATTTGTAGACAACCTGGTCTATGCTATAAACCTAGCACAGAAAACATGCTGGGCAGCACGTTTGTTAATTACTTTAATTTGTTCATACAACCACATTTCAAATAAGAAAGTCATCAAGGATATTCAATGCACTTTTGGTCCAACTGTTCATTTAATGTTAATAGTTTTAAGTCAAGCTAAGATCACCCTCTTGGTTAAGGGAAGCTTTGCTCCAACACCCAAGAATCCTAATGTGGCTAACTATATGAAAGTAAGCTAATAAAGACAAGCTAGCAAGATCTTTCTGACAAAAAACATGTGGAGTGCTAAGTTTTAATGACCATTGGGGAATTACAGCACTTTTGGGCTCTTCCGAGCTCAACCTTATCCAGCAGTGCTCATCAAGCCTTCTTCTGCAACAAACACGATGTCCCTGCCCTCCTAATTAACATTCAAACCAATTTGTATCTTCTGAAAAAGTTTCATTAGCCAGAGCAGGTTGTGGCTGGAACTCGCTTTCTCAGGAGGGCAGATATTTAGTAGCAGGTTTGATGAGCACTGTAATACAATATAACACTAAACTCATTTTCAGTTAAAGTCATCAGCGTCGCAGTGCAATAAATAGCCTAAAGATCCCAAAGTCCATTCATAACATACTCTCAAACCAGACAAAACACCTAACTTTAACTTCTAGCGCTGGTGTGCTTGCCTCACTTTTGTCTAAAAAAATCTGTCCTTTTTACAACGATTGCAAAAAAAAAAGAAAAACAAAACAAACCTTTTAGTAAACACACATTCAGGAAAGAGTGGGAAATTAAATACGACTTTGCTCTTTACATCTTAAAAACTAAAGGTTGTGCATTTACTCTGCATGGCATGTGCATGGCTATGTGAAGGAGAATTCTCGGCAGCAAAACATATTCCCTCACCCCCCTGTGAAACCTTTGAGTAGCCATAGGTAAGCTTATGCTCTGTAGTTGTAAATACTGTACATTTTAGAATCTATTACAAAAATATCAATAACAGTAATCCCCCAAACCATGTAAATCTTCCCAGATCCAAACATTAGCTACATGCATAGGTTATCCATTAAAGACACATTCATTTTCTAAAATATCAACATCTAGATGAGTGCTTTGGTGTGCTAGTGGTGCTGGTATGGTTCTCTATGGTGTTGTTTAGCTGGCGCTCTTCACCTGTTCCACTTAGTTTTGGTCCTTTATGGTTGGTGTGGCCTTTTTTTGGTTTGCGAATTTTGGATTAGCCTGGTTTCCCATGTCAGGCACTGTCCCTCGTGTGATTTATTGCAGTCAATCCGTGTCGAAAGGTGTATCTGGTCGTCATACATTCACTGGTTCTAAGCTGAAAACTCAATATCTGTCTCATTTCTGGGCTGAGCTGCTCTCTGCGGGTTTAGGATCTTCTGCCTCCTCCTCGCTCAGGTCCAGCTTGAGGTTTTCCAGAGTCTGCCTCACCATCATCGAGCCCTTCCTCCTACAAAGCGAACAAAAATGCTATCTCAGATTTTCACGCCCCCAAGGGAAGAAATGCAGAAAGCCAATCAGACGTCCGTCTTTCAGAGCAGGAATTCTTCTTGGCTTTCGGATGCTACGACCTCTTAGGCATTGGAATTTTAATGTAATTTTAATAACATTTTCTGCATTTAGTGGCATTTTAGTAATTTAAAATCCAATATTGAACTTTGATACAGATACAGGATACAGAATAAAAAACACATTAAATGCAGAAATTAGCTATTCCGACAGTTATGGAATACGGACAATAAAATCAATAAAGCAATTTTTTAATGGAGAAGCAGATATTTACCTAATTCGGTACAACTGAACTTCTATGGCAAGTATTCTTGTTTTACATTGCTGTCTGGCTGTATAAATAACATTCTGCAGTTTGTTATGGTTATTAAATGGAATAACTTTTCATTTGAAAAAATAAAAATAATTAATGGATACTTTTCAAACCTTAAAAAAATTGTGTGTGTGTGTGAGTGTGTAAGTCTATGTATGTGTGTGTGTGTGAGAGAGTTTGTTTGTGTGTGTGTGTGGGTGAGTGAGTGTGTGTGTGTGCGTGTGTGTGTGTGTAAGAGTATGTGTGTGTGTGTGTGTGTGACTGTATGTGTGTGTAAGAGTGTGTGTATGCGTATGTGTGCGAGTGTGTGTGTGTGTGTGTGTGTGTGTGAGTGTGTGTGTGTGAGTGTGTGTGAGAGAGAGGGTGTGTGTGTGTGTGTGTGAGTGTGTGAGTGTGTGTGTGTGTGTGTGTGAGTGAATGCGTATGTGTATGAGTGTGTG
>JBBPDE010225060.1:0-13155 GCA_037974605.1 Nannopetersius ansorgii | reverse complement strand
CCACACTGAACTCCTCCAGCATGTCTTTATGGAGCTCGCTTTGTGCACTGGGACACAGTCATGCTGGAATAGAAAAGTTTCTTCCCCAAACTGTGTCCACAAAGTCGGAAGCATGGCGTTGTCCAGAATATCTTGGTCTGATGGAAGTAAGGGCCCAAACCCTTAAAAAAACAGCAACGTCCCAATAATTTTGTCCATGTAGTCTATGCGCGTTCTCATTGGAGGACAAAATGATTTGAAAAGAATCAGTTTCACGTTACTAATGGGAAACGGACCAATCGGACCAATTTACTAAACCGACTCTTTCGAACCGAGCAGCTTAATTTTCATCTCCTCGGTATGCAGTGATTCAGTGACTGAGTCTAATTCCCAGTTTAATGAGTCAACTTCCTAACCGTATTCTGTTAATTTAATGCGGGATTTTGAGTCAAATATTTAGCACAAACTGCGATTTTCTATATTGGTATATTGGCATGTTACTTATTTAATATGTACTAAAAATACACACTTTAAGTATTCTTTACTAACAAATCACGGAATTTTCACCATTTGAATCTTTCTTGTGCATCACCTACAAAAAGCTCCTTAATATAATTATAATGCTAATGTTGATCTCCAGACGAGTGTTAGATATTTAAGGAGCTATTCAGTGCTGGAACAGTAACGAGTGCATTTAAAGTTAAAGGACAGTCTAGAGTTTGACTCTGTATCACCAACAGTCAGTTAATATGAGTCAGACCTGCACTGTTACAGATTCTCTCATCTTAGAAAAGGAAACTGGATTTATTTCACACATTTTCATTTATAGTCCATTCAACAACTTTCCAGTTTAAAAGAAAAACAGTGGTGCAAGAATTTGAGTGGTACTGTCCAAATGACAAAAAAGTACATAAATAAATAGTACATAAATAGTAAATATAATAAATAAATAAATAAATACATAAATAGTAAATAAAATAAATAGTAAATATAATAATAGTGTTATATATTTATTTCAAAATAAATAAAGCTGGGCGATTCAGTGGGGGAGTGAATCTGTTCTGTGTATCGGTTGAAAAGAGTCGGTTCATCAGAGCGAGTCTCAGTTCCTCAGACAGAGAGAAGAGAGAGAGGGATACGGAGCTGCCAGGACAGAGCTCCATTCTCCCGGAGGCGCTCCGTCAATGGGATTATTTTCTCCATTTGGTGGAGGACAGACGTGCTGTCTGGAAAGCAGGATGACCTGAAGAACGCGGACCCTTTTAACATTTACTTCTGGAGATTTCCAACCGTTTTCTGCTCCTCGGTTCATTCTGGTCTTTATTTCTCCTCGCCCGAGACGTTCTGGTCGACTTTGAAGGAAAACGACGATGTTCCTGGAATTTTCTGCTTTTTTTAGGGTCCGGGGTTTGTGTGTTTTGAAGATTTAAGGTTAACGTAACATTAAAGAGCCTGTAAGTGTTAGGAGAGGGATATAATGCCCTTTAAGGCTGAGGCTGCCAGATATTTGAAGGTATTTCAGGCTGAGGTCTCTCCTCACACAGCTGCACCTTTGTGTGGGCTTGTAGAATGACTTCTGTCCCCCCAAAACGAGTGTGAGATGAACAGGAACCCCAGAAGCAGCTTTTAAATCGACTCTCCTTTCTCAGCCGACACCCCCGGAGTATTTCTGAGGAAGAAGCTCGGAGCAGAAGATGGAAAACGAGGTGTTCACGCCTCTGCTGGAGCAGTTTCTGCTCACTCCTCTGGTGGCCTGGGTGAGATCTCGGTTCCTCCTTACACTCCTGAATTACAGCTACAGAATATCAGTGCTGCTTCTTATTGCAACTGTGTCCATATCATTACTTTTGGTCCTAAAAAGGCTAAATATTGCCCCAAAAGGTGCATTTTCTCCAATATATACAGTCCAAAATCTCAATATTGCAATTTTACTGCATATTGTGATTATGTTGCCTTTTAAACATTGTAGAGGGCCCATATATTCACTTTGTGTGTGTGTGTGTGTGTGTGTGTGTGTGTGCATATATGTATATATTTAATTTGCTACATACATGAAAATTATCAACAGCCTATTTCCAGCTGCCCTATATAGGTAGAATATCAGTATTGTGATTTTACTGCTTCTTATTGCAATTTTGTTGCCTTTTTCATATATTGTAGGGTCTATATCACCACTTTTCCTACTTAAAATCTGCAATTTTACTGCTATGTATTGCAACCGTGTGTTTTTAATAGATTAAAGGGCCCATATATTTTCTTTAAGTAAAAAAGCTTAGTCTGTGAATAGTGTTTCAAATTGTGCATTTACATCCATATATACAGTCCATATATGGAAATCATTTACAAAAACAGCCCCTTTCGAAAACAGTTTTTGTGATGTCACAAAACCAAAACATTTGAATATTTCCCTCTATTCTCACCCATTCATGCAAAGCCTCACCAAAACCTTTAACAGTCAAAAATTAGACTTTTGTTGGTTTACATGAAGACTTTTATTCATCAGAACACCCAGTAACTCACCTGGAGCTGTGATTAGTCACCATATCAGGGCCTTTGATATCAGTATTGCTGGGACCGATGTCGTGATAATGATTACCAGACAGCCCTGTGTATTATTTACGTGTGTTTAAATGTCTGTAGGTAAAGACCGTGGTCCACCCGAGCATGAACGATGGAAGCAAGCTTTCAGAATACATTGAACTGGTGGACGGCGCCTACTTGAACGAGGTCATGCTTCAGATGTAAGTACAGCATGGGTAATATTCATGATCACTGATGTCTTCGACTGGTTTGGCTGCTTTGACTCCCTGCTTGCTCCTCCCCCAGCCAAGGGCGACTGCTGTTTAAAGCCCCGATTGTAGTTCCCGTTGTTATGGGTTACAGCTACTCTGTTAACCATAGATGTCTGTCGATATGTTTAATCATGAAGGCCTTCTCTTGTTAGTTCTCTCAATAGAGACTCTCTTTTCCGTTCTCTCTGGGTCGAACTGAGGAGGATGTGTTCCTTTTTTGAGTCTTGGTTCCTCCTGAGGTTTCTTTCTGCAGTTTAGAGAGTTTTTCCTTGCCTCTGTCACCTTTGGTTCACTAAAGGCTCGAACCTGGACTCTGTAAAGCTGCTTTGTGACAACTTGGTTGTAAAAAGCACTAAATAATTAAAACTGAATTGAATTGTTAAAGCACAAAGGCAGAAGCATGTGCAGAAATGACAAAATCCAGACGATTTCTTGTCATGCACTTCAGAAACTGCAAATCAGGACCAAAACTAGTGTAATTTACAGGTCGGGCCATGCTGCATGCATGGAAATACTGCTGTACGGATACAAGATCTGGCCTGTTTCATTTCTCCTGCTGTTCTTATGCATCATATTTAAATCATATCTTCACATTATCACTGGATAAAGCCTGCAGCCAACGCATAATCATGTCTCTTCTCCAGAATGTGAATGGCACGGAATGCTTTTGTCAGGTGCCTATGCTGGTTGGTGAGTGGTCACTAACCACTCTTCACATTTATAGCTGTGAAACCGCTATCTAGGTCATAGACATCAGAAACGTCTTTGAAATGTCTTCAAGATTCACAATAAATTGTTCACCACATAAATTTTTTGAGCTTTATTGGTCAGCGAGAATATTAATTGTTTTTTTCCCCATTGATTTTGGACATGTGAGGTACTCATTATCGCTGTTTATGAAGGCAAACAGCTAGAGGGGTATTGATTTTTCCCATTCGTCTTAACAAATTGAACTTTTACAAGGTGTAGTGGAGACTGAGGCCCAGACCTGCGAGTGTATGAATACAGGTTTTTACAAGCAAGAGCATAGAATTGGACAATACATCTACTACTATAGTTTTATTATAACTTCTCTTTTATAGGTGTTGTACTGTGTTCAGTCACTATATGGACAAAAGTATTTGGACACACATGTTTTTCAGGGCTTTTGCTTGACCCCTTTACTTCCAGTGATGCTTGATGCTTCAGTGGACTTTGTGGACCCAGATTGGAGAAGAACCTTCTCTATTTCAGCATGACTGTGTCTCAGTGCACAAAGTGACCTTCATAAAGACATGGCTGGATGAGTTCAGTGTGGAAGAACTTGACTGGTCCTGACCTCAACCCCATCCAGCACCTTTGGGATGAACCTTTGTGATCCAGACCTTCTTGTCCAACATCAGTGTCTCACTTCATAAATGCTCTACAGAATGAATGAACACAAATTCCCACAGAAACAAATTCTTCCAAGAAAGGCTTCCAAGAAGAGCTGTTGAGAGGGGATCAACTCCATATTAAAGTCTCTGGATTTGAATGGAATCATTATAGTCCCTGTTGGTATAATGGTCAGGTGTCCCAATACTTATGTCCATAGACTGTATGTTTGGTCACTTGCAGACTCCCTGTGTAGAAAAGCACACAGCCCAGCGCCGGTGTTGTCGGTTTTAATAGAGAAGTGTTGAAATCTCAGTTTAAACAGAGTCAAGCGCTTCATTCATGGTAAACGTGTCCTTTCAACCTGGTTTTCAAAGTATACAATACCTGCTGCCCACCCACAGGCCCGGCTCGCAGCATGTTATTATCCTGTGTGTTAAGAGACATAAACGCAGATCTTTTTGTCCTCCTACTGTGCGGCAGAGCTGAAGTCTTCCTCACGAACGGAGGATTTTTAAGCGGTTCGTTTTGGCGCTCAGCTCCGGGCAGCTGTTGGCACTCATCCTCTCAGCATGGCTCTCGGACAGAAGGCACATTGTCTCAGAGTTAAGTGAAGCAGGTCTTTGTTAACTGGCAGGCATGTTAACTGGTTAACACTTCTGGACACTGGTAAATCTTTAGCAAAGCACACAGGCCTGTTCCTTAATAAGCCAGGCCTGTTCCTTCTCTCTTAATGTGCGATGGCCTTTCCATCGCGCATTTGACAAAAAAAAAGTCAATGTTTTCATTTCCCTTCTGCCAAAGAGTTCCAGCACCACTCATCTTGTTTGAAATATGGAACCTGGCAGATGTAAAGTCCTGCCCTTTGTAGCATTTAATTGAATTTGGCAGGCAGAAATGAAAGGAACTTGTTGGCATTACTTCCGTTATCGCTCCAGCTCCTGGCAAACTGTAATCTGGCTCGTAATCAATACTTGTTCTCCTAAAGTAGAGCTCCGGCCGTATTGACATAAGTGGTCATTATGCAGAAGAACGGCTCCAGGCAGTTAGTTTGCCATTTGTCTTCAGAGATTTATCTTTTAGAGGCGCGGCTGAGAGTTGCGGCCTGTAGGCGGATAATTTAGTGTTTATTAGTGTTGGTTAGTGTATTTTTAGGGAAGAAAAGTCCATTTTATCAAGAGGTAATACTTCTGCAAGACTCATGCAACTTTCCATCTGCAGCAAGCCCTCCCTTGTGGATTATCATCAGTGACTTTGACAGCTGCTGTTTTAGCTTCATTCATTTTAGGTGCCGTTTTTAGGCTCCTGGTTAAAACGACCATTAGCTTGTATAAAACTTTGTGATCGGTTGATCATGGTCTTAGTATTGATCATTTAAAAACTGGTCAAGAGACATTTGAAATAGTTGGAGAGAGAGAGAATGGTTGAGAGTCTGACGAAGAGAGTGTTGTACAGATACTGAGGGGGTGGAGAAAAAGGTGAAAACAAAAACAAACATGGAGCAAAACAAATGGCACGCTTAGAAACGACTTCCAGACACTAAAGCTCAGGTCAGTTATATAAAAATCATCATTCCGTTTATAATCACTGTGTGCTTTTCCAACAACGTATTTCATTAGAAGAAGAGAAAGAAATGATTAATTGCTTTCCAGGAATAATCCTGAACGCTGCGTGCCCCGCGCTTTGCCCCATGATAGTTTTCAGGGAAGGCACATGATGCTCCCTATGCGAAAACTCCATGTCTCCTCCGGTCGCAACTGGAGTCTGAAGGTTCACAGACACAAGTTGTCTATACAGGAGAGGAGCCTGGATTATCTAACGGTTTAAAACAAGCAGGACAGATGGTGGAGGTGGACGTCCGACCCCTTAGTGACTACTGCTCTGTCCCACACACTGTCTCTGTCTCTCTCTCTCTGTCTCTCTCTCTCTCTCTCTCTGTCTCTCTCTCTGTCTCTCTCTCCCTCTCTCTGTCTCTCTCTCCCTCTCTCTGTCTCTCTCTCACTCTCTCTCTCTCTGTCACTCTCTCGGGCTCTCTCTCTCTCTGTCTCTCTCTCTGTCTCTCTCTCTCTCACTCTCACTCTCACTCTCTCTGTCTCTCTCTCTCTCACTCTCTCTGTCTCTCTCTTTCTCTCTCTCTCTGTCTGTCTCTCTTTCTCTGTTTCTCTCTCTCTCGCTCTTTGTTGACCGGTGCTCCAAATAACCAGAAGCTCCCCGCGTTACACGCCGTAGTGAGCACCACCTGAAACTTCTGACACACTCCAGGTTGGCTTCTGCTTCTGGACCTCCGCCAGCCTCTCTCCTCTCAACATCAGAATCAAAAAATATACTGCTTATGTCTTAACTGCAGTCATACAGAGACAAAAAAAAATACAAAGTCTAAAAAAGTCCAATAAACAACTCTAAATGAAACACACTGCTATATTAATACTATAGCAAGACTAATGCACATCTTAGTAACAATAATAAGGTAATGCACATGAAACTATGTAAACACCAAATAAGATATTGTTTGTTTATTACAAAATGTTTATAGGATTTATTTTTTCCCCAAAATACTCAAATGTAAATGTGCCTGAGATTCAGTGCAGTCGGATAAGCCTTATTCATTTGTTTTTTCCCCAAAACACTCCATAAAACATGAATGTGTGTGGAAGAACTACAAATACAGCAGTGTTTTGTACATTTTGGCCAGAAATTAGTGCATACTTCATTGTAATCGATTCTAAGTTTCCAAATTCGCTGTGTTCAGTTCACACTCAGACTTTTTGCCACATTGGCCCAGCAGTTGTCCATCTCTGGAGCCAGTAAGGGATCTGAACAACAACAGTTTAATTACGCTAATCCCTCGATTCACACCCCACCGTGCTTTTTTCGGGAAATAATGGGATAGACCCACATCACCACAGACAGTAATGCTCTCCTGGCTTCCCTCTCACTTTCTGCTCCTTGGTGGAGCGGCACGTGCCTCCCTTTGTCCTGAGTGGGGCGGGGGGGGGGTTGTTGCTGGGTGTGAATCTGTTGGCTGTTTCTTTATCCTGCGAGATCAAAGACGTCAGTCTGGTCTGGAGATGCAGACGTGTAGGAGAAGACTCCATCCCCCCAACACCACCACCATCGTTGCTCCCACTGTTTTTACTTCTCCCGTTATCTGGAAAGTCTGAGAATCGGCTTCCGTCTCTCCCTCACCCTCTCTGTCTCCATCGCTGGCCTACTTTCCTCTCTTATCAACCGGGTGGAAGAAGCGCCTCCCTGGGTTCTGCCCTGTGATGATACGGGCTGGTTTTTGGGCCTTGAATCAATGGAACGAGCTTCAGATTGTTAACTTGGCTGCTGTGCTGTTTAGAAAATGCTCTGAAGTCTGTCTCACAGGAAGCAGCTGCCATGACCTTGGAGGGATATTATTTTAACAAGGCCGCACTGAGGCCTGCAGGAATTCTTCAGGTCAGTGGAAATGTACAGATACGCCACAGACTCGCAGTGACGCAAACGCTGTTAAACAGGGCTTTTGTTAAAAACACTGTACTTGCTGTAAAAGATGCTTCTTGTGTAATTTAAGGCAGATTTAAGAATATATGAAGAATTTCCTAGAAAACATTCATGCTGGTTTACAGTGTTCAATTTCACTTATTTGTTTTTTTTTCTGCCCATTTTGGTGATGAAATGTAAATTAATCTCCACAGAGCTGGAGAACATTTCTGCTGCTTTCATGTAAATCTGCTATGAAAATTCTACCGTGACACAAATCAATCAGAAATTAAGATTTCTGTGGGTTTTCTTTCTCAGTCGAGGATGAGTAACAAATCGACTAAAACAAGGGCGAACAATTACATGCACAAGTGGAAAATAACAATAAAAAGCTTTTGAGATATTTCTTGCTGTAAGACTGTGTTAAGAACTTTTTAAGATATTGATATCTTGATAGGGCGGGGGTCTCGATAGGGCGTGCATGTCAATTGGGCGCATGTATGAACACACCAGGTCAGTTTATTGCAGCCAACATTTAAGGGGTGTGAGAGCATCGTTGTCTGTGATTGGCTGCTTTGTTCTGTTTTCTGGTTGGTCAGAAACCGGGGCCTGTTCACTGGGCGACTGATGGAAGTGTGTTTTATTTATTTATTTATTTCCCCCTCTGGTTTCAGGGCTGGTTTTGTCTTTAAGATAATTTTTTTTTGTGATGGTGCCGTTATAGCGCCCCCTTCTTCGGTTCCATGTGTCACAAGCATTTCAGGAACACAGTTCCCCTTTCCACTGTAAAGCCATGGTGTTTGTGTTATCCTGTCTCTGTCCTCCTCCTCCTCCCCCAACACACACATACACACTCGGCAGCTGAGAATGATGCGGTCTGTCAGAAATAGGTTAGTCCGTGGCTCGGCAGCGCCCGGGGCTATGGCGCGTTCTGCATCGACTATTGACTTCTGGATCAGCCGCTGAAGTCTGAAGGACCGCCTCATCGTTGTCCATCTATTCACACGGGTCTAACACACTACCGCCCCTTTTCAAATCAACAACACTAACGGGTTCCTACTACGTAATTTCTGACCACATGGGAAATCAATTTGATTACATTTCTTTAACAAAACGGTGCATCATCAGTTAATTCTTTATTTTGCTTTTTTTTTCCCTCTTTCAATAACCAAGTGCCATTTTTACAGACAAATACAATAACAAAAACAGTTACTCAGAAACAGAAAAGGACTGATATATCAAACCATTATATAAAATAAGATTCTGATATAAAATAAGTGCAGTGTGTTTCCATGTCACTCTTGTTTTTTAATTATTTCTAGTTGACATTATTAATTATAGTCCTGTTTGAAGCTCACATTCTTTCATATACAGTCCATTCCTCAGAAAGACGGGGTTTCTGGTGTAAGAATATTTTTGTAAAGGTGCAAATGTGCCACACAGTAGAGGAATTCATGTTATAAGCAATCCACGTGTTTGTTTATTAATAATGGCAGTGGAGCCCAGGCCTTCAGTGCCAGGCTGGATTCGTTTCCATCCTGTTTTAGGGATGAGATGTAAATGAACATCCACGAGGCTGCTCTGCTGTAACCAGCACTCGGCCTGACAGGATTATGGCTCCCACCGCGGTGTTTAATTAGGGGTTAAGCCCACCCCCCATGGACTCCGTCTAAAAGGCCTCCTGGACGGGCGTGCACTTGGAGGTCACGTGATGGGTGTATTCACACTCTTCTTAAAAGGACCGTGTTCCTTCATTTGCAAGACTGAGAGGCAGTATTGTAGTGTGTGTGTGCGTGTGTGCGCGTGTGCGCGCAATAGACCTACATCAGAAGCACCATTAAGAGAACTGAATGGCTGTTTGTAGCAGGGTGGGTCTTCAGTAAGAGAAATCAGCAAAGTTTGATCCCAGTATTGATCCCAGCGTGAATTGTTTATGTTGCGACTGTGAAGACATTGAGAAAATAACTATGTACAGTAGCCCCCCGTTTTTTGCAGAGGTTACATTCCAGAACCCACAGCGTATAGTGGAAAAAACGCATTGTTGTGATGTGATTTCAAAAAATGCCCATTAATTCCCAGTTTTATAGTGTAAACCCTAAATATACCCCCAAATATGTTCCCAAAACACTTTAATTCCATGTATAGACTGTACTGTAATATATGCACACACATTTTCTTTGGTAGAAGCAAGTAAATACAATAACAAATGAATTTAATTTACAGTAATAAAAATACAGGGCTTTAAGAAAAACAAAATGAAAAACATGAGAACACTTGAGATGCTCCACTGGGGAAATTCTGGATTGCAGTGTCACAGGGCAGCAGCCAATCAGCAGCAAGGAGAAATAAATAACATTGTTGGATGGGCTACTTTCAAACCTCCCGCCTCTGAGAACAGCTGACTATGATGTCTGGGCCTCAGAGGCGGGAGGTTCGAAAATCCGCCACGGACTGAAACCGCAACTGTTGATACGCATGAAATTGGGGAGTTACTGTAATATATATAAAGCCTAATACACTATACTAATACTACTATACTAATACTACTATACTAATAATACTAAATGTTGGTTATTTATATAATAGATAAACAACTTACAGTTCAGTGAACTACTAATTGTGGTTATGAGTCTGTTATTGCTATAATATTGATCAGTAGTAGAATATTGATATAATGAGTGATATTGCATATTTAAGATAATTGCACAAAAGTAAGTGATTTTAAGTGAGAGTAGGAGAGATTTTTATGTCATTACACTTTCATACATAAAATTCTTGCAACAGCTTTTCATTTGCAGTAGCAGAGACTAAAAGTAAAGCTCACAGCAGGGCAGGTAATACACAAGATAGTGCAAAATAAATAACAGAAGAGTCAGAATAAATACCTGGAACAGTATAGAAGAGTCGGATTACATTTCTGGAGCAGTATTAAAAAAAATCTGCAGTAGGTTAAGGTGTCTATAGCCTCTATTTCACTTTTTTAGTAATAATAATATGAACAATGAGTGGATTTCTTTACAGTGCTGTATGTAATAAGACATATGGTTCCATTACTGAATCAGAAAATATGGGAATTTCTCTTTTTTCATCCTTCA
This sequence comes from Nannopetersius ansorgii, assembly GCA_037974605.1. Taxonomy (NCBI): domain Eukaryota; kingdom Metazoa; phylum Chordata; class Actinopteri; order Characiformes; family Alestidae; genus Nannopetersius; species Nannopetersius ansorgii. Next base: position 2,471 of record JBBPDE010225060.1, on the reverse strand, counting down.
GTGGCTAGACAGCCGTCTGTGAGTCACGTGATGTTATGAGGGACACAGTTGAACAGACTGGTTAGCCATTTCATCGTCTAGTAACCATGGATGCTTGTGTATGTGGGACAGTTAAGGATGAGAGGAGAAATTGTGTCAAGGTTCACTGGTAACATGCCTCATGCATATGGGTCTCCATGTGACGACATTTATAAAGAATAACAGATACATTACCAGCCATGCTATAACGTCCTGATTCTGCCAAGCTCTGTTTAAATACTCCACCGATTGGTTTGTTCGAGGAAAATACAAATTCTATTTATTCTAAGCTATAAACATTGCAAAAATAAATCATTTTGATACGTAATTAATAGGTTAGATGGTCAAAAGAGACCAAATGGAGATGTATTGTGTTCATTGGAATTCATACTTAATTTGTGCTCATTTTTTGATACTGTACAAAAATCCCACCCTCACGAATGCTATATACAACTCTTTTTTCTGTGCACTGTTTGTACAGTGTGTGTGTGTGCGTCGTATAGTAGTGTGTGTAGAGCAGCTTTTCTATGGTCTGTATTCCAGCAGCTTCACTCCAGATTCAGTTTCTGATGAATGAAATAGTCACACACACTCTGCTCTCAACGTCACTGTTTTAATTGGTGCAGTTGTAAAACAATGTAAGAGTATAGTTTAACATTTCTAAGGTATAATACATTATTTATATGTATTATTTTTCCATTTACTTTTGAATCAAATGTTATTCAATAGTGTTTAAAACAATAGAGACCTGCACATTTTACACAGGCACACTCCCACACATTACAAAAGCAATATCCAGAAGATAAAAAAATTGATGTAGTCTCTTGTTTTTTTCCCATGGCTGTAGATACACGATCAGTTGGGATTTTGTGTCCTGCGATCTGTGCCCGGATTCCTGTTTTCTTTATTGGATTATGTAAAATGTGCAGATTTTACCTGTCATTCGCGTCTGCTGTACTGCCTGTCATTACACTGCACTGAGCGGCAGCTGCATTAGACGGGCCTTGACGAGAAACGAGGTCAGCGGCTAACTAAACACAAGCCATCTGCCAGCAGGGAAGGTCAGCGAAGCAGTAGATGTGTTAATCTCCATGTTCAGAGACCATATTCGTTTTTGAGGATCATCAAAGCATGGGTCTGGGTAGATGGGCACACAGAGCCTCTGGGAGCTCCTCTCTCTGTTCTCCTTCTGTCCAGAGATGGCTAGATAGCTAGAAGAAGGTGTGGAGGTGGTTTGCATTTGTCCCTGTTTTGCTCTCTGGCACTGTCGGAAGGTTGTGGCCGCCACCAAATCCAATCAGGGCTCATTTCCATAAAGCAGGCCAGACCTCAGCATGTCAGTGACCTGAGTCAGCAGGTATTCACAGGCTTTCTGTGGTAAATGTGGACCAAAGACACTTTCCACAGGTCTACAGGAGCCGTTCTGTACCTAAACTGTACTGTGTTGGTACTGAAGTTTGTATTAGGTTTTGATGTTCCAGTGTATCTCAGTCCGGTAACAGAGTTTCTGACTCAATTCTCTACACAGTTTATGGCCAGTCGTCCCAAAACCACGTCCATGGAGTCGAACCGGCGGAGAGTTTTTCTGTCAGAGCTGCTTTTGTTATTATGATCTTTTATTATTTCTAGTCTTGTTTGAGTGTTTAATGTTCTCTGCGTTCTTTATCCGTGTGATGAGAACCGAACCCAGAGAACTTGTTTGTTTCACGTTTCTTACAGAGTTAAAGATACATTTGTCGTAGAAACTCCCACTGAAATTTATCTTCAGCCCAAACAGACAGCCGAGCTTGAACTTCCCAGGTGTTAGTTTGTGTCTCCATTGTTGTTTTTTGTGCAAACAGTGAATAAATAAGGGCCTCTTTTCATGTTGTGATGACATTTCAATGTTGCTTAAATCTTTCTCATGAAAATTAACAGTACATTGGTGGTTTCTGAATTAAAACTCAGTGTGTGATGACTTGATTGTCTTTGTCATGATTTAGTGACCCCTATCCTTTCTGAGAAAAATAATACGAGCAGTGGTGATTAATAGCCAACAAGATCAACACCCAGTAAATGAGCTTTCCTTTATCGATGAGTGACAGGGTAAAGCACATTGTGTAAGCATTGGCTTAATGTGTGTTTATTGTTAAATCCTGTTTACTGGCTTTGAAATGTTTGGTCACAGTTGCCCTGTTTGGCTGTTTGAGTCTTAATTAATTGGCCTTCAGGCTAACAAAGAACATTTCAAGCAAAACTGATGTCTGTAGAAGTGGCTTTTGAATATTGAAAACAAACAAAATGAAGGAACACATGGAACAATGCAGTAAACAAATGAGTTAAACCAGAATCTGTTCTGTAATAATGATGGACTGTTGTTGTTGTTACCATAATGTGCTTGCCATAATGTGCAGTAGAACCGTAGTGGAACAGGATCACTAACTGTGGACCAACCCGACCCTCACAACTGATGA
>JBBPDE010225033.1:0-13156 GCA_037974605.1 Nannopetersius ansorgii | reverse complement strand
TTGAAACCCAGGAAGCTGTCTTGGTCGGCTGTGGCCAGAGGAACCTTTCTCCTCCTGAGGTCCAGCAGGAGGGAGGCACACACACACACACACACACACACACATATAGGCCTTCACTCATTCCAGTGGTACCACATCCACACATTTCTATTCTCGCACATCCTGACCTGCAGAAAGATCCGGGCACAGGGTTTCCCACGGCTTTACAATTTCTCACTTCCCCCCAATATCACACTTATTTTCCCTAACCCCTTTAGACACTTTCCTTGCTTAAAACTTACAACTGGACATTTCCCATTGTTTATAACCATGAGCCTTCCTTATAAGGTTCACCACAGGCATTCCTCTGCCCGTCCTTAGCACAAAACCTAATTTCTTCTCAAACAAGGTTCACCTCGCCTGTGATGCAACTCTACGGATCAAATTGTCTCTATACAATTTATAACTTTTAATGAAACTTTTAATTATTCTCACCCTTTACCGTCCAACCCTCTAAGCGTTCACGCACATATTCGTCAACATGGCCTACTAATCAAAGAGTGACCGCTGTACGTCGAGGTATCCATATCTACTCAATTTTACTATCACTTTACTTTTACCTTACTATTACTTTACTCCCCCACGTGACCTATACAGTATAGTACAGGATTTAAGCCACCCACCCATACGGGTCCAGGATGACCCTGACCTCGAGGCTCAGATTTAAGGTTTGACCATGTCCTCATCAGGAACCACTGTATATTTATAACAAAGTATAACCATATACACGTCTATGGCAGGAGAGCTGAACATTATAGAATGCTGAAACAAGGGGCGGGGCCGTAAAGTCGAGGGGGCGGAGAATGAGCGCACAGTGACAGAAGCATTGAGAAGCGAGGCTCCGCAGACTAGCAGGAGCCCTCTCACGAACCGGCGCCGATACACAGCCCATAGTTTAAGAAACGCTGCTCTAATACACAGTTTGCGCGATCTTGACAACATATTGACAGCGGCTCATCGATGAAATGAAAATTACCCAGCTACATTTGCGAAAGAATCCAAAAGCATCGACATTTTCCTTCCTATGATGAGAGATTTTGGTAGCCCGACTGGAAGACACAATAGCCCCGAGATGACAGGCTAGCGATTTTGTGAGTCCTGACTACTTTAGTCTGTACGAATGTGTGTCTGTCTTAGTGTGTGTGTGTGTCTGACATGACACTTGTATTGATTTTTATTAATGTTTATGGCTGTTTTCATGTGTCATTTGTTTTAAGAAGTGTCAAGTTGACCTTATTAGGGTGGGATTAAGGGTAGGGGTTGGGATAACACAAGGGTTCAGCTTTAGGTTAGGACAACTTGACAAAAAAAAAGGTTGCTGCTCAATGTCATGCTGGTAGTACAATATTGTTAAGGTAGTAAAAGGTAGTAAATTCGATTCCTGAATAAACCCTGTTCTGTGTTTGACTGGTTCTTGTTTTTCAGATGCAGCTTTTGGAGCAATGACACAGTGGCAGCAGATATCTTTTGTCTTTCACTGTTTTCTCTCTCATTTACATTATTTTATAGATTTAAGAAAATGTCTAAACATGTTTTCACATTTCCATTATGGACCATTTTGTGTAGATTTTGTAAAATAAAACATCTTTTTTAAATGTGAAAAAAAGTGAATGGGTGTGAATACTTTCTGGTTGCACAGTGTCTTGGGTACTATTCTAGGGATTTGGTCTGTTTCAGATCAAATATATCTGCGGCTGAGAATTAATCACAAATTAATCAAATTGTAGGTTCAAGAGGGTTCTGTGTTTACTATTCTGTTGCACCTGGCACTGATTTTTTTCATTTTTTTTAATGTTTATCTTTATAGAAAAAGTCTTCTTGTCCTGCTGCCCACCTACGTATACAACTACTTCTACATCAGTGGATGCCACTGTGAAGGATTTCTGGAGTCCAGAGAGGAATATGTGACATTCATACAGTAGAGAAACTGCATCACTGCTCAGAGTGTGGACAGAGTTTTATAGAGATGGATACCCTCAAAAAACACCAGCGCATTCACACTGGAGAGAAACCGCATCAGTGCTCAGAGTGTGGGAAAAGGTTTACTGATAAGAGGACTCTCAAATCACACCAGCACATTCACACTGGAGAGAAACCTTATGTGTGCTCAGAGTGTGGACAGAGTTTTAGACAGAAGGGTGATCTCAAATCACACCAACGCATTCACACTGGAGAGAAACCGTATCAGTGCTCAGAGTGTGGACAGAGTTTTAACCAACAACATCATCTAAACACACACCAGCGCATTCACACTGGAGAGAAACCTTATGTGTGCTTAGAGTGTGGACAGAGTTTTAGACAGAAGGGTGATCTCAAATCACACCAACGCATTCACACTGGAGAGAAACCGTATCAGTGCTCAGAGTGTGGACAGAGTTTTAACCAACAACATCATCTAAACACACACCAGCGCATTCACACTGGAGAGAAACCTTATGTGTGCTTAGAGTGTGGACAGAGTTTTAGACAGAATTGGCATCTTACAAGACACCAGCGCATTCACACTGGAGGGAAACCGTTTCAGTGCTCAGAGTGTGGGAAGAGGTTTACTGATAAGAGGACTCTCAAATCACACCAGCACATTCACACTGGAGAGAAACCGTATCTGTGCTCAGAGTGTGGGAAGTGTTTTAGACGGAATGGTCATCTGAAACAACACCAGCGCATTCACACTGGCGAGAAACCGTATAAGTGCTCAGAATGTGGACAGAGTTTTAGTGATAAGAGTGGTTTCAATTCACACCAGCGCGTTCACACTGGACAGAAACCTTATAATTGCTTAAAGTGTGGATCTGGTTTCTTGAACAAGAGTAGTTTCGAAAAACATCAGAGGATTGACTGTATCACTCTTTAGAGTGTGGAAAGAGCCTCATATATGAAAATTAAGGATCCACAGAGATATCATTATGGAGGAAAAAGTTGTGGGTATCTCTGTCGTCTCAAATTGATAATTTTTTTTGGGAAGAAAGAATTTTGAATCTAGGCATTTTAAGAGAAAACAGCCCAGGCCAAAAATACCAGTGTAATCATGGATGAGGACATTTGTTTTCGTTATCACATTAAGTTTATGACTAGATCAGCATTCTGGCATCTCAAAAACATAGCTGAGGTTAGAGATTTTATTTCAAAGCATAATTTGGAAAAACTTATCCATGCCTTTATATCCTGCAGGGTCAAGTACTGCAATGCTCTGTTCATAGGTCTCCCCAAAAAGACAGACAGCTACAGCTTATACAAAACACTGCTGCTAGAATTCCAACTAAAACCAGGAAAAGACAGCACATCACACCAGTCCTCAAGTCCCTACACTGGCTTCCAATCAGCTATAGAACTGATTTAAAAGTTCTACTTATTGTCTATGTCAGTCAATGGATGGGGCCAAAATGTCTTGCTATGAAGTTTAAAGAATACCAGCCTTCTTTTCATATTTTATGTGTATCCCCTTTTATTCTGCGCTCAAATGTTGCTTAGTGGTCCCCTAATACTGTATCTGAAGTCTCCGAAAAAATCCGAAATTCAGCCTTGGTGCAGATTTACAGCCACTTTCTAGCCAGTCTTAACCACAGGGAGATTTCCCGAGGACGCCCCATTTCTGTTTCTGTAACTTTACAGGATAATGAAATTTGCACCTGGTTTCCACAAAAGAGAAAACACCGGGAGCTGCAAATTGTTTTTGACATCAAAAATGAAGATAATGCCTATATTGTTTATTTTTTTTTTCACATTTATGCTATGTATAAAAAATAGGCTAGAATGCATGTGAAATGTTATTTATTCAAAATAAAACATTTTGAACATTTAGACCTCTGTAAAAAACAAAATTATGTATAGGTATAGCCAGTTAGACACCATTCTAGTAAAATTATTTATTTTCCAAAGCCACAGGGAACCGCAACATAAGGTTGAAAGAGCCGCATGCCAATCCCTGCTCTCACACATAGCATTGACTTTCGGTAGTGCAAATTTTTTAGTGTAGTGGCGAAATTCTATGGGTGGCAAAGCATGAGAAAGGGGAGGTAACCTTTCCCCGATATACAGGGCCAAATTCCCGATCGGTCCTCTCTCAATGGTGGAGCAGGATGTTCAAAGCACTCTTTACACCTATTGCTGTTTGTAGCCAGTGCTTTTATGCTATTTTACTTTTATAATGCACATTGAATGACATCTGTGTATGATAGTGTGCTTTATAAATCAACTTGCCTTGCCTCGCCTCAAAGGTCCTGTTGTTCAATTCCCTACCAGTGCGTTCAGCTTTCTGTCAGTGTCTGTGTGGGTTTTCATAAAGAGCTCTGTTTTCTCCGCACAGTCCAAAGACATTTTTTCCATGTATTATGTTATTGGAAAAATATCCTTATTAAAGTTTCCTACACATTATAGTGCACATGTGTAATCATTGTCTTTACCTGATATTCCAATAATGATGTACAATGCAAAAAATGCCCTTCTTAAAACAAGCAAAACATTACTTAAATCTGTACCAAAGTGTACATATTTAAGTGTACCAAATCAAGCAAAACTGACTTGGTAAGAATTCTTAAAGTAGCATTAATATCTAGTCAATAATAAAGGCTACTGCATCTTAAAACTAGACACAAATTCTTTTTATAAGAATTTAATAGTACATAAATGAGTGAAAACTCATTTAAAACTAGAATATTTGAACTTAAATCTAGTCACTAAAAATACTGTGGAGTCTTAAAACTAGACCAACAAGCACTGAATAACAATAATTCTATGAAAAAATGCATTTTTAAGCTAGAATATTTAACCTTAAATCCAGCCTATTTAGATTTTTTTTAAGATCACACAAACACCTAATAAAACTCAAAATAAAAATAAAAACACCCCCCTCACTTTCCCCCACCTTAAATGGAGAAACAGAGAACTTACTAAGCTTTGCTGAACATTTATTAAAGAACATTTTCCAAAGTTCTTACTAAATGGAGCATAATAAAGCAGGATAAACTGATTCCAAGGCTAGGTTATACTTTCACAAAAGAATAAAATAAAATACCTGACAGGTTAACAGCAAACATTCTATGGAAATGTCTCAGTCTAGCTGTATACACAAACACAAACAAACTCAAACAGCAATTATTGAATCAATTTACTGCATTAAAATGATAGCAACCCAAAACAATAAAAAAATGATCATACTCACCCTTAGGTTCTTCCAATCCTGTATGAGTTTATTTGTACTGTTGAGTACAGAAGATGATATTCTGAAGAATGTTGGTAGCCAGAGAGTTGATGGTAGCCATTCCATAGCAGGAAAAATATAAAAAATAAATAAAAGCACTGTGAAAATCAATAGCTATCAATGGTTGCTAACGTTCTCAATAATATCGTCTTCTATATACAACAGAAAAACGAAATCCAGGTTTGAAACAACATAAGGGTAGAAAGTATATGAGGTTTGGGTCAACAATGCCTTTAATGTATGGCTGATTCGAAACCGAACTTTGTCCTCTTAAACAACTGGGGTATAGCAAAATAGGAAATTACTCATCACGGAACAACACTGTATATCCTGTATCAAACAGCAGTACCGTAAGTTACACACAGCAATTACTTGAATGTATTCCTGCATTATTGTATGTCAGATACATGAAACCTAGGAAAAACCTCCTAACAGCACAAATCAAGTGCAAATGTAATAGAAGAAAACAAAACCAACCCCCCCCCCAAAAAAAACAAAACACTGCAGCTGTATCTCAGCCTCAGCTATACAAGTTTGAAACGGCAATTAGTCTACAAACATTCTCCATTCATGAATGGCCTTTTTGTACAAGGGGGTTCCATCCTGCTCATGGATGACATCTTTCAGAACTTGTTTGCAACACAGACTAGAGTGTTGCAAGACATTTTGGATATGTGAGATGAAAAGCATAGTAAAAGGCCAGGAGGTAGAGAGGCCCCCTATAGAGCAAGTCTTTGTCAAATGTTGTACCTACAACCACCACGCAGTTCTCCTCACCAACCAGCAAGACAGGACTGGAAAATGCGCATCTGTGGATGTAGGTATCCGGATCCTCTGAGGACTAGAAAACCAAATAATAAAAATACAGAATTTAGACTACAGACACAGCAAAAATCGATAGTCCATAGTTATTTTTCCTACAATGGATATGAATGCCGACCCAGATCTGTTGGGTTATCAACATTCTTCAAAATATCTTACTGCTGTGTTCGGCAGAACAAAGAAAGGTATACAGGTTGTGAGCGAGTAAATGACAGAATTTAATTTTTTTATGAACAATCCCTTGTTGCGTAGCATGGCCAATTTGGCCAATGGAATGCAATTGGGATGGTTCGAACAGTATTTTACTGACAGTGTAGGCACCTAATTTATCACTACATAAGTAAAACTCACAGTCACCTCACATTCTTCGGTGCTGCAGAGCCAGATGGGAAGAGCAGCAGCAGGGCAGTAAAACAGCAATGGCATTTTCAACTAGTTAAGTAAAAAAATAAAGATTTATATCAATATCAGATATTAGGTGTATGAGAATAATCTATTGTTTCTGATCCTGGAGACCTGCATTAAGGGACCATTTACACAACATTTTCAACTGAAAACAAAACTTTTTGAATGAAAAAATAACTGATCAATAGCAAGGGTTCTCAACTCTTGGCCACTGAGACTAGAGTTTAGCTCCAACCTTTAGCTCCAGACTCACCAGTCTGCAGATTTCTATTAGGAACTGAAAACACTGATTAGCTCAGGTGTGTTTGATTAGGGTTGGCGTTAAACTGGACCTTAAAGGCCAGAGCTGAGAACCCTTGATATATACAGATTCAAATAATTAAATATTGTTTTTTGGCTCAATGGTTCTCCAGAGTTCCTCCCATTGCCTGAAAGAATTTTATTTCATATTTTAAAAATTGTCTGTCTGCAGTTAGGCAGAGGATATGGGATAAGTGACAATGTGTCTAAAGTATGCTTCAGTGTACCCACATGGTCCAGTTCTTTGAAGCAGGGGTATGCTTGCAAAATTTGTTGGTTTGTCTTCTTCCTTCAACGCATTTGAGTCAATGAAATTTCTTCTGGCCTGGAACTCAAGGTCTAATAGATGGGTTACCGCAGCATTGTTTGGCTTCTTTGCTTTGTACATTTCTTGTAGAGTCCTGTTGTCATGATGGTGTGAGGGTTGGGAAAAGGGGAGGACGTTGCAGCAATATATGAAGGGAAACTGAGATTTTAATACATACAAAAATACAAAACCAACATGAACACAAGAAAACCAGGAATGGCAATACAGAATGAGAAATAATCAGATAGAGACAAAACAATATAACCAACCAACTCAATAATAATGAAAACCAAAACCAGAAAACAAAACCAGGACTGAAACGGCGAGGCTCGTGCTCCTAGCACTTGGAATCAAATGAAAATCAGGACTCAGAAAGCACTCTCGCAATCTGGCGAGAGAAACGAGACACAGAGTCCAGCGTGCCTTAGAGCATGTGCGAGATACAGAGAGCACGGGAAACACGGAAGTGAAGTGTACTAACCAAAAGGAGAAACCGAAACAGCCGCAGACACGGAGGCAAAGGCAGAACAGGAACAGAAACCAGACACATGAAAAACTCAGGAGACGGGGAACGGAAAACGCAGGAGGAGGGCAAGGCAACCGTTACACCTGTAATGTCTTGCCTGGATTTATTGGCTGTCAAGGCCGTTGTCTGGACCATCAGCCACACAATATAATTACTGAACAAGATACACAAAATCAACAATTCAAGAATGTATTGTGGCGAGCTGGTGGGCAGGACTGCTAATTGGGGGTTGTTCAGAGGGCATTGTGTTTGGCGGGGAAACTGTGGGGGGTAGATAACATGCACCTGTGATTCTGGCGGGAACTGTGTGCTTAGAGGGAGGGGCTAAGTGGGTTGCTCCTCAGTTGGAGTTAGGGAGAGAAAGAGGGAGGACGTGTCTGTGTGTTTTGACTGTGTGCTGTTGGAAATAAAAGAGAGAAAATCAAGCTCCCAGCGTGTCGACTCACCTCCTACATTAAAAAAGGAAGAAGTAGGCTTTCATATATTACCAAATAAGACGTTATATATTAAACACACATACAATTTAAAGTAGTGACCAGATGTGCCACTTCTCAGGGACATGTTCTTCACATGATTTCTAAATTGCCTTTATAAAAAAACAGGTGTTGGTTTTTTGTGCTGCACAATCAATTGTTTGACATCCATGTACTGCGAGAATAAAAGAGCAGGGCAGGAGGCTCTATGCTTCCGAATCGCTCCTGTGGTACTTGCCATACAACAATCGATCAGTGCAGCACAAACCACCAACACCTAGTTATTTTAGGCAATTTAGAAGCATCATAGTCACTTGCCACTGCAGCAGAAGGTTCTTTGTCCTGACGTGCTCTTGTGGAAGGAGGCCTTCATGGGACTTCAGATATTTGAAAGTCACTTCAGGAGCTTTTTGGCAACAGTGTCCTGTACAACGGAACAAAAGATCAATATTTTTGACAGTATTAGGAACACAATGTTCTTTAAAAAAGTAAATGTCACTCACCCACTCATGCCTAGATCCAGATTTTTCTTCTTTTATCATAGGGTAGTATTCCACTAACTGTTGTGCCATGGCTCTTGCAGATTGAAGATGCTATTGCAATAGATATGTTTGTCATGGTATTTTGGCTGAGCCGGCAGAATAGCTCCTTCGATGAGGTGACGTCACCCTCTTTTCCCAGACGCTGCTGCTCAAAGTATGTGCGTCTCACCTGTTGTAGCTCACGGTCAGTGAAGAGAACATGTTCTGGGCTTGGTAACTTTAAAAACTTTGAAATGCTGGGGTCCTCTTTTTTTGAACTTCCAGTATGTTTGTCATCTGCTGATGAACCTTGGACCCCTAAAATACATCAAAATAATTTATAATTTTATTCAGAGTGTATGTGTTATTGTTCAACCACACCAACTTACATACACATGATCTGTACTGAAATTATACCCCTAATAAGTTAAAAATATCCAAAATACAATTGTTTGAAGTTAATTACCTGTTCTTCCTTACGAGTGTGGCAAGATGGGGTATTGATTGATTATTGGGGAGTGCATTATTCAGGTGTCACACTCCCATAAACGTCGCCAATTACTCTAGACTGCTGCGACACCACCTTGGGAATTTCACCCAAAGAGTACACCCAGATATTGGTCTTTAAACCAATATTTGGAAGACACACAAGTTCATTTACTTAGGAGGCAGGAGACATGGTTCAATCCATAAAAAGGAGTTTCTTCAATACATTTTTAAAAAGGAAAATAAAACCATCAAAGTTGTAAAAAGTAGGGCAAAGAAAACCCAAGGAGCTGGGACTTTGAGGTGAGCCCACACAGCTTGGATCACCACAAGAGGACACCCACACTCGTGCACACGTGAAATCAAATCACAGGGTTGAAACAGCACACGGAAGGAAACTCCGCCACCATCAAAGGACCACCACCCCAGGTACCCAGCTCCTAAAAAACAACCAAAAACAAAGTTAACAGTACACGATGCACAAAATCATAAGTAAGGAAATAAAACAAAAGTAAATCACTAGGGTGAAACTCCAGCGACACAAATGCCCTTCACTGGCACACAGTTAAATGAGTTCCAGTTTAAAACACTTAAAATGTATTGACACAGCAGCTCCATATTACAGGCACAGCAGCTCCATGTTGCAAGCAAAGCAGCTCTGTCTTAGGTGTTAAGCAGTAAAAAGGATAAAGGGACCCAGCAGTCCCCTCCTAGAGGCAAAGCACCAGTGTTGCAGTATGGAGGAATCAGCAGTCCTCCATTGCTTCCCAGTTTCCTATAACAAAACCCCATTAGAATCTGATAATAGTACACAGCAGAATAGCGCTAACCCTACCAACCTCAATCAGCAGTAACAGCCATTACTTTAGAGGGAGAAGCCACAGAAAGGGCACAAGGTACCTGTAGAGAGATAAACCACAACCATCTAAGCAACTTAAACCCCATTCACACCAACCGGGCCATACAAAGTGAGTTTCTGGCTTACCGGCACATGCTGTAAAAGCAAGGTGCACCAAACAGGAAATGCCCACAACAGGAAGGGATGAGCCTAAGGGGAGCACCCTATTTATAGTGCGCCCTCCAATGGTGATTCATCGAATCACCTGGGCCCAACAGCCACAACAGGCAACCCTTATCCTGCTACAATCTACCTCAAGCTTTTGCATTGTCGCCCTGACGATGACCGAAACGGAATGACTGATGAACACTAGTGCCAAGGCCAAAAAGGGCAGAGCCAGCACTAGACATAGGATTAAGAGAGTTTGCAGCCCTATCCCCCAAATCCCTAAAACACCAAGCACTTGGGAGGACACGTTACCAGGAGGATCTCTTACAACCAAAATGCCATAATGTGGCATCAACTGACCACAAAGCCCCACACATGGCTCTAGATAGCCAAAGTAAGGAATAGACAATCCATTGGTAGCCTTAAGCTATGACCAGTGACAGGATTTAAGATGCTCCTGGGCCCATGGCTTAAAATGTTGACAGAGACAGTGATTGTGGAAATCATGGAACCAGTGTCTGCTAGACAAGGCACCATCAGACTATCCATATCTGCATAACAATGGGGACAAAAGGACAATGTAATACCGGGTGCCCCACACAAACCAGGAACTGAGCCAATAAGGGTCCCACCAGAGTTGTGGCTCAACAACTCGGGCCTTCCAGATTTCCAAAGCGGGTATAAACTTAGGCTGTCGGCTCAAAGGCAGGGGAACCTGTGTAGACTAAGGGTTAGGGGCAATACGTCTTCCATCACACTCCCTTGCAAAATGGCCAGGCTGCTGACAGCACCTGCATCTTATAGGGACCCTACGAGGTGAACCACCACGAGGGTGAGGGTGCTGCAACAAAGCAATATTCTGAGTTGCCAATGAAACTGCTCTTGTTGCTGGCTCAGCAATTGTCGCAGGTTACTCAGCTCTAAAACCTGGGAAGTCTCAGCCCCCAGCTCAGACACACCCTGGAACCCCACATTACATACCACATGCAAAAGGAGAAAGACACTGCAACCACATGCAGCACTAGAAAGGCCCTCACGCTCCCACCTTAGAGCCTCAGCTCCGACATCAAGCAACCCAGCTAATGGCTGTTGATGCACCACCTGTTTTGAACTCATAATGTAGTGCACTATCCAACACCTGTTCCACAAACTGGTCCTGCAACAACACATCAGCATTTAACACATCACCCGGTGCACACTGCCTGACCTTCTCCATAAGGCTCATCAATGCCAGGGAAAACCCCACTAGGGACTCCCCGTTCCTGTTTCCATGAGAGAAACACCTCCTGCAAGACTGTGCAAAGTTGAACACCCATATAGCTCTTTCAAAACAGCTATGTTCTTAACTGAATGTTTACCTTCTCTAAAACCTTACCTCTTCCTGTGCTTCCCCTTTGCTATGTAATCCCAGGAAACCCACTGCTGCTTTACCTCTAACAAAATACTATTACACAAAATCACTAAAAAAAAGAAAGGGAGGAACATGCGTCTCTGCTCTCAAAAGTAATCCTGCCGACTAACGCCAGATTGTGGTGCGAGGGGGTGTTGATTATTGGGGAACACCTTCAGGTGTCAAAGGCTCCCAAATAGCTTTCTGCCAGTAATCTGACTCACTAACATAAGAATCTACACACAAAAAAGGAAAATGCCAGAGGGGGTAGACCCCAAAAGAAACTACAAATAGCAAAACTACATTTAAAACAAAAAGAAAACAAAGACAATATCATCCAAAGGAAATATCACCAACTAATGAATTGTCACAACTACAAAACAAAGTAGGAAGCAAAACAATAAACTCACAGAACAAAAAGTAAATAACCAGGGCAGAACCCCAGGGACAGTAATGCCCTTCACATAGACACACAAAACACTCACACTAAAGTCCCAGTTTAAAACAGTACCAGTTAAATGGGGCAACGTGGGGCAAGGCATTTGGCAAAGGTCCTCCACGTTGCCAGCAGAGGTAAACACCTGCCTGTAGGAGCAAAGCCCTCCCCGAAGCCAGTAGAGACAAGCAGTAAAAAGGGAGAGAGACACAGCAGTTCCCTCTTAGAGGCAAAGTGGCTCTTAGAGGCAAAGCAGCAGTGTTCCAACTTGGAGGAATCAGCAGTCTTCCATCTGCTTCACGATTTCCTATAACAAAACCCCATTACAATTTGATGGCAAGAATGCACAGCAAAGTAGCGCTGACCTACCAACCTCAATCAGCAGTAGCAGCCCCTACTTGAGGGAGAAGCCACAGCAAGGGCAAGAGGTTCCTGTAAAAAGATAGCCACGACCATCTAAGCAACTTAAACCCCATTCATGCCAACCGGGCAATACAAATTGAGTTTCTTGCTTACCTGTACATGCTGTAAGAGCAAGGAAGGGTGCACCAACAGGAAGGGGTGAGCCTAAAGGGAGCACCCTATTTATAGTGCGCCCTCCAATGGTGATTAGATGAATCACCTGGGCCCAACAGCCACAACAGGTAACCCTTATCCTGCTACATAATGAAAATGTCCCTCATTATTCTTTGCTGCCTAGACTTTGAGGCACAAGATTCAATTTCATTTTTCTATTAAGTATGTAAACAGACTGCTGTACTTATATTTGTATTATATTTGTACACGTAGCCCATAGCCTCGTTCATTAATTTATTAAATAAAGTTTTGCTTCTGGTTTAATTCCGATTTGTATAATGCTGAGGCACAATGTGAAAAATTACACTTTGTACTACTTTGCACACTTTCGCTGTGTGTTTTAATTATATATGTGTTTTCTGTTTGTCTTTTTGCACTCTATAAAACTAGATGTTAAACATTGGCAGCAATTTTTAATTCTAGTTTACAGTCTGTATCTATATTTCATTATATTACTTTATAAACATATATTTTATAATTATACATTTTTTATCAACAATATCAATAATATATGATTAAGTACTCAATTCTTATTAAATAACAGTAACTAAATCTAGTTGTCCTTCTAGTTTAGAGTTGTATCTGTATTTATATACAGTGGGATGCAAAAGTTTGGGCAACCTTGTTAATAGTCATTATATTCCTGTATAAATCGTTGGTTGTTACGAT
>JBBPDE010224937.1:0-13168 GCA_037974605.1 Nannopetersius ansorgii | reverse complement strand
GTCCACCACGGTCACCTGCCTCCCACACACCTGACCTTCACGGCTTTCACTCTGCAGCGTCAGGCTGGAGGGGCTGAGATCAGACTGGAACTCCTCTTTACCCAGGATGGTGTTCCCTGCAGCACTCTTCCCCACACCCTGAAGACCAAACAGCACCAGTCTCAGGATCTTCTTAGACTCTGGAAAGAAGTTCTGAATAGCTCATTTGTTCCAAATATGTTTCTTTGAAAAAATGACTTGTATGTAAACAAAGAAAATTACAAAAATATTAAATAATACAGACTCATAAAAACATAATATTAATGCAAACTAATAATACATTTTTTAAAATTTCTTATTCATGTAAAGAAAGTAACTCACTAAACACTCAAATTTAATTTGAAAACCTCTGTCTCCAAGGTCTAGCATATTAGATACAAAAAGTTTATAAAATGAATATATATAGACATTGTCACTGACTCGTTTATGATTTATTGACCTCAAAACCCCCAAATCTTTTCTCTTCTCTGATTTTCTATCTGAAAGGGATTTCCAAACCAAAACGTATTGCCTTGCACATCTATTGTTTACACTTCAGTAAATCTTGTTTCCAGTGAATTACTGTATTGTGCATCTCCCTCGCTGCATGAAAGCAGCTGCTGCAGCACCAACAACACAAAGTGCACCAGCTACACCTAATGTTTTTTTCATGAATGAATTGTTTTGTTCTGCTCTCTGTCTTGTCTCCTGGTCATCCAGGTTTGGATTTTCCCTTTGAAGTCTTGATTGTTCCTCCTGAATTGCTCTCTCAGCTGTCTGTAGCACTATGTTTGTGTAGTGCTGTCCACCGTTCTCTCTGATCATCTGATCTATCTTCTCAATCAGCTCTGTAACCTGGGTTCTATCTCTATCTTCATTGTTGAATACATGATGTCGTCCATTGATGGTTTTGATAAACTCATTCAGCTCAGAACTTCCATGAATAAAATCTTTAATGAGTTTTTCCTTCAGTTTGTCTCCACTGGTGAAGAGGGTAATGGTGTACGTTGAAGAATCCTGACCAAAAATCTTCTGGATGATCTCTACTGTTTCTTTCTCTTCATTAGTGAATCTTCCCAGCTGCAGAACCACCAAGAACACATGAGGTCCTGGTGCAGACAGTGACATGCACAGCTTGATCTTTTCCACCACTTCTTCTTTTGTAAACCTGGTGTCAAATAAGCCTGGTGTGTCGATCACAGCGATCTTCCTGCCATTCACTGTTTCTCTGGCTTTTTCACAGTCCGCGGTAACAGAGGAGGAAGATAATTCAGATTTAAATGCTTTCGTTCCCAGGATCGTGTTTCCTGTGGCACTCTTTCCCACTCCAGTCTTTCCCACCAGCACCATCCTCAGTTCATCGTTATTCATCAGTTTTCTTTCCACTGTTAAAGAACAAGTACACCATTACTTTTAATACTGCATTTAATATTTCAATGCTGAAAAGTTACATTCCAAACAGTTGTCAAAAGCCGTCTCATTCACTTCACAAATAAAACATAAAACACATAAAAACTCTCTTGGTAATGCTTTACATGAATTGTGTTTTCATAACATATTCATAACCCAAATCATAAGCTGACCTGCCTCACAGCACAGTAGAAAACTTGAAAACAGCAAAAACACTGTCATATATTTTAGCACTTTTAGCAGTTATGTTATTGACAAAAACTGCAAAAAGCAAAATATGAAAGTCATTTAAATCAATAGAAATCCTTATTTATTCCAACATTTTAAATATGTGTATGACTAGTATTAATGTTTATACTAGCATAAATTGCCATTTACATCTTCACATAGCAAAGTCCTGGTCCTGGAGATTTACCCTCCTGGTTTAGCTCCAAATCAATCACACCTGATAATGAAGGACTATAAAAGTAACTTAATTTGTGAGCCAGGTGTGTTGGATCTGACCTCGGGTGGTAGATCTTCGGGATCAGGGTTGGGCACCTCTGGCATACACTGTTTTGGCTCTTTCCCTATTACAGTTATTATGGAGGAACTATACAAGATGTAAATATTGTTGGGACCCTGCGCCGCCACCAAAACACATTTTTTTTTCAGTGATAAGACTTTGACGAAATACATTTTTAAGTCTTGTGTGTGCCTGTCTATCAAGTTTCATACAACCAAATCCAGACATCCAAGAAGCAACATTTTCCCATACACTGGTTCCTTGCATTTAAAGTGTTAACCAAAGTTATTACTTAAAAGTGGATGTTTGTGTCATGGTCGCCTCGCCCTCCCCCCGTAGATTCCTTTCCCCGTCTCCTGAATATTCGTTTTCTTATAGTTTTATTCAGTGTTCATAGTCCCAGCATTTCTGTTCTCTTTTTACTTTCGTTTCTGTCTCCGTATCTGTCCCCGTGCCCGTATTCCTCCCTTCTACCCTTCCTCCCTTTCAAGCCCCCACGTTCATTTGTATTACATCCCTTCCTCATTAGTTTCACCTGTTCCTTATTATGTGTTATATTTAAACCCCAGTCTGACCCCAGTACCACATCTGTATTTGTCTTTCTCCGTGTGTTGTGTGTGTTCTGACTTGCTCCTTGCCCTGAAAGTTTCATTATATTAATATTGTGTTTTCTTGTGTTTTCTTTGCAGGCTTGTGCTTCTGGAAGTCTCTGATTATTCTTTTTGTGTGTTGATTGCGCTGGAACTTGGATACCTCGTGTTTACCTCTCGCTTATATGCGAGGAGGATCTCTTTGTGTTTCGGTTTATTTATTTTCTTTTTGAAGCACGAGCCTTGCTGTTTTGGATTATCCTGTTTTCTGTTTAGTTTCAGTTGTGTTGAGATCCTGAGTCAGGTATTTCTGTTTTATTTGTTTATTTTTGTACTTCATTATCACTTATTAAAACCTTCATTCATCTAGCCTTGGCGTCCTCCCCTTCCCTTACACGACTCGTGCTATGATAGTTTGTTGGTCATATAGTTTTAAAAATATATTTTAATTAATATGCACAATGAATGAGTATAAAACTCAGACTGAGAAATGATCTCTAAACCAAAAATCCCTTCAGAAAATGCATGATGCATCATCAAAGCAAAGATTATTGTAGTGTGATAAAATAAGGAGGTCAGTAATGGCAAAATCAGAACAACATAACCAGATGAAATATCAAATACCCAACACTAAGCAGGAGTAGGATTAGGGCAGAGTTAGGGATCAAAACAAAAACAAAAGTCACATTTTACAGGAACAAAGGCAGGGCATGACAGAAAGGTGAAGGATGGGATGTTACAGAGCCTTTGTGCTCTATGTGCATCTCCTGAGGTGCAAACAATGAACCACGATGGGAGTTGTCCTAGAGGCAGCGAGAAGAGGACTAGATACAGGGAGGAGCAGAATAAAGGGGCAAACCTGAACTGGGAACCTGAAAGGGGACATGATAAACAACTGACTATGGGGTAGGAGAGAGGACCAGACTTGGGGCTGGACAAACAACTGGATTCAGGGTTGGACAAGAAACTGAATATGGGGTTGGACATGAGACAAGCTAGAAAGTGAAGACAGAATGAGAGGTGATGATGGGATAGAAAGCAAAAAGTGGAACAAGAAACTGAGGTTGACAATTGGGGTTATAATAACCCAGACACGGATCATGCAGAAAGTAACAGACACAAAAACAACAGAGGGGACTTTTGTAGTTTTGTCATTTTTCCACTTCCTTCTCTAGACTTCTATAATTATAACTGTGAAATACATCACTAATGATTCTCCTGCTTTTCCCAGTTCTGTTCATCATTTTTCTACCGTTTGATTAAATGCTGCAGTGCAACTGCCACCAACTCTTTCCTCAAACTAGTGTTCAAGTGTGTTTCACTGGTTTACCACCTGAGAAAGCAATGTTCCCTGTAGTCCTCTCTCTGTGCCACACTCTGTGTTGATGGTGCTTCAATCCCTGTGTGCTGGAATTTTCAACTGGACCAGGCAAATTTTTACTCTGTGCAGGATCAGTACGCAACTTAACTGCTTCCACATCATAATCTGTTGTCCTTGTGGTCACCCTTGAATGTCTCTCTCTCCTGCTAGGTGGTCCTCTTCCATGCTTTTTTTGTTGGTCTGCTGGAGCTGCATATTATTGTCAGATCCTCTGGCCCGGATGGGAACAGCTGAACCACTGAAGCTCTTCCTCAGTTCTTTATTACCTGAGAATCCACTTTCAAATGCAGAATTTGCCTTATCTCTCAAACCAAAAGCACTTCAGTGAGCTCTTCACATCAATTAATAATCAACAATTGTCTCATGCTCTGTATATTTGGAATCTGCAGGTGATCAAAGTCTGTTGCACCCTTCTGTTTTCTTTATACCCTTCAGGTCTGGTAATAAACTTTATCAAGTGTTAGAGACATGTTTTATCAGAGACTATAATATTTTACAAAATAATTAAGTATTTTTAAAGTAAAAAAGTACAAAACAACCTTTTTGGATTGTGAATAACATGCAGAAGCACTAAAGTAAAAATTCTGTTCTGAGGTTCCATTATATTGCCATTATGTTTGTTTATACTGTAACACAACACATTTTTCCTACTGATTACTATCATAAAATTAAAAAAAAAAACACCATGGTAAATTGTTAAATTAAGATACAGTATTTAACGTTCAGGTTGCTGAGAACTAAACAAAGTAATAATAACAGATCCCTAATTTATGATCCTGTTTACAATCCCTCATTTACTATCTTCACAACTCCAAACTTTAATTTTTAATTTTTAATTTATTATTTTGTAATTAAAGTCCGTAACATTTTGATTTAAAGAATGTCAACATTTGTTGAGATTTTTCTTTATATTACACTGCATTCAATTACAGTTTTTAAATGATTTATAATAATATTTTGTAGCTTTAGTAATTTGTTGCAACAACACTGTACAGAGTAAAAAGCCTGAGTTATGTTTATGCATGTTTCTCCCTTTTTAGTTTAACGTGTTTAAATTGTTTCTGTGACCACTTATCCTTACTAAAGTAGCAGTAGAAATGTAAAAATTTACAGCTGCATAGTTGAAAATGTACGTACCATTCGAGGATGTTGCTGCACACATTTTCAGTGTTGAGATTAAGTTTTCTCTGCAAAGAAGTTGGTATTGTGTTCGGAAACACTTTCAATCTAAACAGGACATACAGCCACAGACCCCCAGAATTTAAACGTTCTGGCTCCACCTCAGCAATTCCATAAGCTTCTGTTTTTCATTACTGACATATTTCTTCTTTTCATTACTGTATGTATCTGTGTGTTACATCAGTGTGAAACCGGTCTCACAGACCAATGACCCCAGATTGTTCAAGTCCCATGAACTATGAGTTAGACTGTAGCAAAACATAGACTGTCCAAGCCTTCTTGAGAACCTTAATAAGATGAATGTATTGCCTTTGCATCAAGTAGTATTTTGTACAATAAAAATTTATTCTAAATATATAAACAAAGATATTAATTAAAAGGAAAAAATTCCATATACATTTATAAAATATACACAGCACAATATAATACACAGTATAACATGATATCATGGTGTACAATGAAAAGTTGAAAATTAGTAGCATGTTCAATAATAATAATAATAATAATAATAATAATAATAATAATCCAATCCAATGGAACTTTATTTGTTAAGCACTTTTGTAAACACAAAGGACCAAAGTGCTGTACATGAAAAAATATAAAAGCATATCATATAAAAATAAAATAAAAGCATTGATAAATAAATAAACATAAAAGATGAACATACACAGTAAAATCACGTTACATAAAAATCAGCGTCTCATAAAATGTTGAAGGAATAAAAGTGGTGTTTTAAAAGAGATTTAAAATCAAAAATAGAAGAAGCCTGTCTGATGTGCAAAGGCAACCTATTCCAAATTTTCAGGGCAGCCCCCTGAGTTTCCATTTCGTCTTCAGCACGCTCAAGAGCAGCTGATCAGCTGACCTGAGAGCGCGGGTCGGGGTATAGGAATGGAGAAGCCAAGATGGGGGAGATGTGAGCCCGTTAAGAGACGTGCAGCTGCGTTCTGTACCATCTGAAGACAAGAGATGGAGGACGCACTAACCCCTACATATAGTGCATTACAGGAATCTAACCTAGTGGTAACAAAGACATGGATTACCGTTTCAAAGTGCTTTCTTGAGAGAATGGGTTTTACTTTTGCCAGCTGTCTCAGATGGAAGAAACCCAATTTTATTACTGCTCTGATCTGGCTGTTAAATTTAAGAGCTGGGTCCATCTTAATCCCAAGGTTTGTTACAGTTGGCTTAACATACTGGGCAAAGAACACCAGATCTACTGAGGTCTAGTAGTGTCACCAAAGACCATCACTTCAGTCTTTCTGTCATTAAAATTAAAAAAATTCAAGGCCAGCCAGGCCTTTATATCCTCAAGACACTTAAATAAATGATGAGTGTGCTTATCCCCCTTTTATGGGGCACATACATCTGAGTGTTGTGGAAAATATATCCATTTAAACAAGATTAGTTTGAAATATTTTCAGAACACTGAGTGCATCCTTAGGTCATAGAAAAAGGGGGAGCAGGCATCTGGAGGTCTGGTTTAAGATAAAGAAGAATTTCACCTTTTCCTGCAGGGTTCAGCGATTTCTTATCTTAGCAGATACTTTCTGGCAGCTGGAAGGGCAAAAGGTCACCAGTGTTCTGGAAGATGTGAGGATAACCTTAGGTGACTCTGATTGTATAAAATGTAAGCCCTGGAGACCCACTCCAGGGCAGTTCTGAAATACGTTTGGGATGAGGACTGTCCTCCTGAGTGCTCAGTTAATAAAAGGTTAAAAGAAGAAGAGTGAAGTGTTGTGTGAATATATCCAGAACCGAATCTCCGAACCAAGGATCCTGTTGGCTAGAGGGGTTGAAGTCCAACAGTTTCATCAGCATAGCAGTAAAAAGAGATGCCATGCTTCCTAAGTATGGAACCAATGGGCAGCAAGTATAGTGAAAAAAGAAGAGGGACATTTACTGAACCCTGGGGGACACCACACACAATAGGGGCAAGAGAAGACACAGAGGCGCTAAGATTGACACAGAAAGTTTGATCTGTCAAGTACGATCTGATCCATTCAAGCCCTGTCGCCCATAGAGTGCAGACGAGCAGAGGGAATGGACAAGAGATGAGCGCCTGAGGAACATGTGTTGCGTGAGGGATGGAGTTTGTTTTAGTGACTTTTTTGATGTGCGAGTCAAAAGATAAAGCAGAGTTCAATATAACCACAAGGTTAATTACAGCAGTGGTAGTGGTGAAATAGCCAGGGAGAGCTAACCGTATTTGCTTGAGTTTCTTCAATACATCTGGGGTTCCAATAAGTACAGCTTCCGTCTTTCCATGGTTTAGTTTTAGGAAATTCTATGTCATCTAGTCGCTAATGGCATTTAGGTAACTGACCATATTGGAGGGAGGTAGTGTATGGGAGGGTTTTGTGTGAAAATAGATCTGTGTATCATCAGCATAGCAATGAAAATTGAACCCATACTGCCATGTAATGTGACCCAGGGGAAGAACATAAGTAGTAGTTATCATACACCTTCTGTCATAAAGATTGATGACCCTGTCATAAAACATGTCATCTGTCAAATTCTGACATGTGACAGATTTAAAATAGTATAAGATTTATGAGTGTTGGGGCTACCTGGGCTTATCACACAGACATCATTCAGCCTCACAGCGGAGGTGTGAACGCCTAGGGTAGTGGGTCTGTCTCAGCCCAGGTTCTGTATGTGACAATAGTTGTCTGAGAACACATTTTAATTTCAATTCTACAACTAAGCATAGTTTCACATTTAACTACAGCGTCTGGTATGTAATAGATTAGACACATCAGTTGTTTTTCTAACAAGGTTTTTACTGGTCTAGCAGGAATACTGGCGCGTGTGTATAAATCTGTTAAACCATGCTGGAATTGTTTAAATGGTATGTTTACAAATAACAAAATGATTGAGACACCGCCTCTGATTTTTCAGACTGGTTACTAACCAAAGTAGCAAAGCATACATTCCTTAGATGGTTCATAGCAAGCCTCTGGGTTTTTTCAAAAAGTCTTTTTCCAAATTTTAAAAACATCATAATAATGCTAAAACCACTTCCCTTAAAGCGGTTTTTAACAACAAACCTAACACATGTCAAACAATCTTTCCCAGTAAAAATATACCTATTACAACGGGCTAATTGTATATATATATATATATATATATATATTTTTTTTTTTTTTTTTCTGTCTCGGTGGCCCCTAACAACAAATATGATCAGCCTTTGTGACACCATTTCTTTGAAGACGCGGTGTCTACCCCAACATGAAAAGGCTATTTAACATACAAATGTGATAATCCCATCAGACCACATTTTAAACGATTTAATTGTCAATTGTTTGGTATCAAGGCCAGGTGTGGGATAAGTCAGGTGTCAACGATCCGTCCAGACTTTAGGGCTCTCACTTTTAAACCAATGAAACCGTTTTAAAGATTTAAATCTTTTTTAAAATATAAATAAGATGCCACTCATTTTTAAATAGGTCTCTCATTTTTAAATCTTTAAAACTGTTTCATTGATTTAAAATTTTCAATTAATGTACTAAAAAACATTTGGTGTCTGCCAGGTTTGCAAAAAGCACATAAAATCCACACCCATGTCAGTAATTGCATCATTAACAAAAGAGAACCCCTATGGTTATACTTATGGCACCGACGCAGGATGCCAAGAAGTTGGTGTGCTCGAAGAGTGTCTGGAAGATTATAGAAGTTCTCTCGCAGACTGTAGAGAAACTCAGATGAGTATTGTAATGTCATAATTCCGGCTTGCAAATGCTGAGATTCGTTTTGAATGATTTCAAGTTCATGGACAAGGAATCAGTGCAGCAGTAATGTTGTAAGCCACATCATCAATCTACATCAGCTAACCTCAGGTACACTTGACGTCGCTATCCACAGAAACAGCAAGGTATGGCTGAAGCACCTAACCACATCCTAAACAGTCTAGCACATTAGCCGATAGATGTAAACCACGGACAATCTTACAATCCTACGGGCTGGCGACGGAGGTAGCCGAGTATATAGGTGTATAGCAGCTCTATTAAAGCAAGAAACTCACTCACTGACAAGTAAGCAAGGGACTTACCCAAAGTGCAGATTCAGCAGAGTACAGATGAGAGGGCTCGCACACAACATAGGATGAAGAGTGCATGCAGCATACCACCATATTTTTCTAGTTGGGAAAGACAGCTACAGGCAGAAGATGGAAAACCAGCTCTAGCAGAAAAATGTCAGTGGAGTCTGGAGAGGTCCTAGAACACTCTCAGGCCACAAAGACCAGAACTCTCTGTCGGTGGGGGATGTGAGGTGGGCAAAATAACAATCACTTTTTCAACAGGTTCGATTCATCTGCCCCTGCCCCCCCATACTGCCCTCTCTGATGCAGTCTGCAACATCTGCTATATACATCTGCTTTATACTTCAAACTGCTTACGCATTCTCTGCTCGCTGCTCCTCCCTCCCTACCACATCATCCAGCATATATCTGGCACACGGATCCAGCCTGTCTCTTTCAACCATCCAGGTTAGAGGGAACTGAGGTGGATCAATGCTAGGAAGGCAGTGAGTCCAGATGGTATCAGCTCAAGGGTTGTCATTTGGCCTCATCAGGGATAGGGATGACAGAGGGTACAGAGAAATGACCCAGGACTTTGTTGACTGGTGCTAACTGGTGGTGGAGAACTAACTCCAGATCGACATTGAAAAACTAAAGGAACTGGTTGTAGACTTCCACAGGCACAAACATCTTCCACCTCAACCACTTAATATCCAGGGTCTGGACATGGATGTTGTTCATTTGAACAATAAATTGGACTCTACTCACAACACAAGTGCTCTCTACAAAAATGGCAGAGCAAGCAGTACCTCCTACTGAGGCTCAGGTCTTTTAGAGTATAGGGCCCACTCTTGAAAACTTTTTATGACTCTGCACTGAACAGCTCCTTCAGTGGCAGGCTGCTGCCACAGTGTGAGAAGGGGAGATTGGCAAGGTCTTTCCTTTAGACTCTACAACCAGCACCTTGCAGCTGACCACATACACACAAACTGGTTTGCAGTAAGGCTCCCTTTTGCTCCCAAATGCACAGACAGACAGGTAAACTATGTCTATGCCCAAACGGCTCTTCATTTTCCCAGATTTAGTCAAAGAGCCGACTCTTTCCGAAACTGACAACTCTATTAAGAGCAGTGTAACATACAGTCTTTCGTTTCACAGTATTCGCATGACCAGGCAACCTGTTGCAGAGCGCCTTTTATAAACATTAACCACATGAGAAATGTTTTACTTTGGCAACAATATATCTGTGTATATAATATCTGTGACATGGTTTCTTGTTTGGTTTTAACTCTCTTTGCATGGGGTAAGACTGGAGACAAAATGTGCCCTGACAATATGTTTTTATTTATATCACATTCCACAGAGATGATGGCTCCTAAAAAAATTTGCCTCCTAAATATTTTCTGTTTTTATTTTGTCTGGAGCACTGCTGAAGTTCAACAGACCATCTACAAGGTAAGTTACTTCTTATTTAAAGTAGGGTCTGACGGTCATAGAGAAGCTCGCTTGCTGTTCAGATGCACATACGCTTTAAATTTAGGCCCTCATGCCTGTTTTGGTTTATAAATAAAAGAATCATAGAACATGGAACTTTGTGTATGCGTCTCATGTCTCACAAGTTAGAGGGGAGTTTATTTAACTTTGTTATTTAATAATCTGCAAGTGTCTTTCAAATGCAGGACATGCTGGCTGAATTTACGTTTCAAATGGTTTCTTTTGAGATATTGTAATGATCACGACCAGAAACCCAAATACAGTGTAGTTTTGTTTAATTCGATTGGCAGTCACAAAAATCCAGTGAACTAGCAAGACAAAAACCAGTGGATCCACATTCAGCATAACATGCAAAGCACAAGGCAGGAAGCACGTCAGAGTTACAGGCAGAGATCAGATAGAAAAGGCAAGTACAAACAAAAATGTAAGGGTTTGCACGCTATGGAAAACCAGACAATAGATCACATATTTCATCCGTTTAAAAAGTCAGAACAAAGGTGTGTCATGCACACAGGTTACGTGACACGCAAGGGCAGCTGGAAATGAGTGCGTCACACTGTCCTGACAAGGTGATTCTGATCTGGTTAATCTACAACAGTGTAGTGATAAAGACTCTGATTCAGGCTGTAGCTCCAGATCTTGCAAATAATAAAAATGAAATTTAACATATAGTTGTACAATAAGTACAATGTGAATGCACTTGATCCACTAGTATACAAAATATATTGTTATTGCCAAAACAGTAGATGAAAGGCAATATTTGTGTTGGTGTAATATATTTTACTGATGTACATATTTGAATCAAGTCAGTTCAATGCACTGTTTTACTGTGGGTCGGGGTTTCTATCTCTGATTCATCGAAGAGTGTCATTCTTGGACTCTGTTTTAAGGGGTTTGTCGTCAGGATGTTTAACAGGAGGAACTTTAATTTGTCTTTTTTTGTTTGTTTGATTTTTGCCCCCCAGAGAAAAAAAATCAAAAGACAACAGGAAGAAAAAGACATTCCTTTATTATCAATGGTGCCTCAGGTGGCAAACTGTTCGCCAATTAATCGACCTCTGTGTTGTATTTATACACTTGCGAACACTGTATGTGCAAAGTGCTAATCTGTTAACCGTACCATATTAAATGAACATGTCAGCAATTAATTGAAATTTGAAATCTGTGTTAGAAGTCAAGTTACAGATAAAAAACACAACTTAGGAAGCAGCTGAGAAAACAGTGAGTCGTGAAGAGGATGTAGCATTACAGGTTATCCAGCATTAGGGGGTAGTGAGTTCACAAACAGTGTTTCACAAACAAGATGGAAAGGACGAAAACAAACAGCCAGCACTGTAGTGCAGTGGTTTTCCACTCCAGGGGGGTATTCCAGAAAGCTTGGTTAACTTACTGTGATATGGTGGAGGTTTATTGTATGTTTTATTTTGTGTGACTTGGATTTCTGTGTATTTTCTGTTTTGTAGTGTGTGTTTGTGGGTGTTTATTTATTCATTTTTGCACGGGTGTTACTTATTTCTGTACGGGGATTCCCTGCCAACGACTGACAGACTAAAGGTGCTTTCACACTTCCTGCATTTGGAGCGCACCAAACGTGTTTGGTCCCTTGGTTCTGTTCGTTTGCGTTGATGTGAATGCAATCTTGGTACTTTGGTGCGCACCAAATCAATCGATCCGAGACCTGCCTGAAGGGGTGGTCTCGGACCGTTCTATTCGCTCTACTTTGATCCGGTTTATGTGGTGTGAAAGCCAAACCAAATTGGACGAAACGATGTAGTTTAATGCATTATGGGTATCAGATGAGATATGGTATTGTCAGGGTTAGGGTTATGATCATTCAGGAGGAGGAGGGCACGTCTCTTCTCCCTGAAGTTGCGCGCAATGCGACGTCGGCGAGATGATAAATCAGGAAGTAGGTTTGGAGTTGCAGCCGCGAATCATGTTCGAAATGAATCATCTGGAAAAAATGATCTGCACGCACAATGTACTGCGCGAGGATCAGCGCAATGAGCGCAATGCAAAGCTGTTCCTCTGTGATTATTGAAAGTGGCGTGATTTTCTGAAAATAGTCTGTTTCGGGTGCCGATGGTCTTCGCGGTCTATTTTGGTTTGTTTAGAACTCTGCATATGTGAAAGCAAACCATACCCATGTCTGTTTACTACATTGTAACATTTTTCTGACTGGTGCTGACTAAAGCAATCGAATTATAGGTGTGAAATAGGGTAGTTGTTATAAGGCACTATTTTTAAAATGGACATTTTCATTAGTCTTAACCCATTATTTTTTTCCTTTAGGTATAAAAACACTACAGGAAAAGTAAAAACCAAATCAGAATATATTTAGAGGTAGCTCAGTGCATCTCAAGTTTCCAATGCATTTTCTTGCGCTAGATCAAACAGGTCATCCAGATTCTCAACAAATGCATTTTCATTGGCTTTCTGAGTAGAAGATGTTCGAACTTTGTTTTTTTTTCAGCAGCCTCCACTGCTCAAATTCTCTTTCTATCTTGCTTTGGCAATTCTGAACATCCTTCATGGGAATTCTTGCTTTCTGCCAAAAGACTGTGGTTTCT
>JBBPDE010224904.1:0-13174 GCA_037974605.1 Nannopetersius ansorgii | reverse complement strand
TCGGATTCGTGATTCGTGAGTCATTTAATGGATCCGGGTGATTCACCCGGATGAGTCGTGAATCGCTCAGCTCTAGTGCACGAAGACAAGGGGGCGTGGTGGATGAGGCACGGACACCACAAAAGTTAAAATAATGCGGAGGTTCTGCAGTTTCCGCGTTAGTGCAATGTTTCAGCAAACAATTATTAGTTCACTTCTCCTAAAAAAACTGCATTGGATTGAAACCGCAACTGCTGATCCACGTTAAATTGGGGGGAGACTGTAAATTAATGTCATGTTGGGGACTAGGACGCTGTTGCAGGTTTCCACAAATTACTTTATTTTCTAAATAAATGCCTACATACAAACCAAAGAACCTCTAAAGAACACTCACCGCAAATTAGACGATGGACTGACACCAGTACCACAAAACAAAGGACAAATCAAAACACCTAATCACATAAACTAAAACAGTATTCACAGCTGGCCAGTGCAGAACTTCAAAATAAGAGTTCATACAAACCATGGACCTGACAATGAAAATAAATAAACAGCTAACAAATAAGTAAAAATTAAAAAGAGTAAATAAGAATAAATTAAATAATTAAACAATGAGGATATTAGTAAAATGTACGTATAACAATAACAGTGGATGTTTTTATAGTTTATATCGCGGTTGGGTATTGCATATATGATGGGCTCCTAATGGTATAAAACTTTTGAGGTAAGAAGCTGAACACAAAATTAGGTTCTATCACGGATCTGATAGGATCTACTGGTCATATCGACTGCTTCTGCAGAATTTCAGTTAATAAAGCGACTTCAAATGTTTATGTGGATTTTCGCCAAAAGCTCTCAGCGAGACGTGACCTCATTATAATAAAACAGTTCACATAAACACGGAGCTGCAAATATAAAACAGCATGTACCCAATGACCGTCATTATCAAACAAGGGACTTCTTCTAAATATGTAATTATTTATGTGACTGTGTAATTATTTACAGTATTAATTCCACCCGTCTTTAATTCATTTTATATTTTACTGGCTCACTGCTAGTTTTTTGTTTATTTTATATTTTATTTAACAAAATAACTGGTAATATGATGGAATGTTATTTCAGTTCTTTGTTAATTGTTTCTGCAGGGCCGTCTCAAGAAATCTGCAT
Organism: Nannopetersius ansorgii; assembly: GCA_037974605.1. Taxonomy (NCBI): domain Eukaryota; kingdom Metazoa; phylum Chordata; class Actinopteri; order Characiformes; family Alestidae; genus Nannopetersius; species Nannopetersius ansorgii. The sequence goes on along the minus strand of JBBPDE010224904.1, from coordinate 12,028 downwards.
ACTCAAGTATTTGTTTGTGTTGGTATTTTGTTCCATATTTAGCATTTGGGGGCCTTGTCTATTGTCTGACCCTTCAGAAGTCTGGAACACTCTTATGGATGCCTCGCAGAGTTTGACGCAATTTCTCACTGTTTAAAACTAAACATTTTATTATAAAAAAAACCCTTGAAATTACTTAAAAATAAATGTCAGATGAATTAAACTCCCCCACTCCTTTTCTTTGAATGAAGAAAGACAAATATACCGAAATGGCAAACAGAAAGAGAAGAAGCCAAATACACATTTGCGTCTAGTTTTAACTGTTGAAGGACACTGAGGTGAGAAGTTGAGCACAGTCGGGTTAATCAGTTTAGCTGATTACTGTCCAGTATATCTTTTCACATTTAAAATAAAACACTAAAATCATCCTGAATGAGATTTATGTTCACTATCAAAGGCACTCCACTCTGATAAAGCTGAATTTCGACCACAAAACTACCAGACAAATAAGAATTTGTCAGTTAATTCAATAATCAACTAAACTGACCATATTAGTGCTAATTCTACTATTTCGGGGTCTTCTTGTATCGGGAGAATAAAGTAACAGAAGCAAAACTCTAGTTCGCAAAACTCTAGTAAGAAAATATACCGAAGTACAAAAAAAAGTAAACAACTTAATGGTTCTTTCAATATTGAGGCAATATACCTGCAGTCACGCTCAAGGACTCCTGAAGGGGGTTCTCCACTGACTGGTACCAGCTCAGTTCAGTTCAGTTTGGTTCTACTTTGTTTAGTTTGGTTTCGGACCTAGAGTTTTCCACTACAACTGGTTGCAATAGCAAACAAACATTCTGAGCAGCAGCCCGCATAGAGCACTCTAAGCTGAGGTAAACAACACGGCATCATTACAATCGCCAGCATGGATGAAATCAGAGGGGTTTTACTTCTTATCCTTGGTTTGTGGCTGGTTGCCACAAAACAGAGACAATTGGCTTAAAGAAGCCATATTAGGCTAACACTAATGCCAATGCTAATGTTCAACAACACTGGCGTAACCATAGCAACCACCAATCAGTAACCCCCAATATGTTCACGTCATCATTTAGTATCGGTTCAGCACGCTTGGAACCTCAGCCAAAGTGGTACCAAGAATGGTACCGGGTACCAGGAACGTGAAAAAGCAAAAAAAGCGAGTAGAGTTTATCCGAACCAAGCTGGTACCAGTCAGTGGAAAACCGTACGCTGTCACGTGACGTCAGACAATATCAAACTAAAATTCAACACTACAAATGAACAGTCACTCTTTCAAAAATTTCTCTAATATCAGACACCTCAAAAGAAACACCAACATACTCTCCTAACTGTACTACAGACCATGAAAACCACATCACTAAACAAGTAGAAAGAAAATACCTAAACCTTACCTCGGTATCACTGCTGCCATCTAGAGCAACACGCAGTCAGACTTGTCTGTCTTATCTGTCCTATCAGCATCTTTGGGATGGCTGTTCTTAAAGGGGTGTAAAAACGTTCCTATTTCTTACAAATCAAAAACTGGAACTAAATCTAAAATGTACTTGAATTGTATCTTAAGTAGTTGGAAATTCTATAATATATGTGTTGATTCCAATGACGGAGATTGAATACTAAAGCCTGTAAAGTGCTGTTTGTCGCCTAACAGCTGGAGGGTCCAGTTCTTGGGAGGGCAGGTTCAGACGTTCTCCCCGTGATTGGCTTCCTCCTACAGTCTAAACAGGTCTAAGTGAGGTGAAACGGAGATGCAAAAGTGAGACTAGATATGAGTGTTGATCTGTCCGGGGTGTTTTCCTGCCATTTGCCCTGCGAGCACTGGAATTAGGATAAGTGGGTTAGATAATGAATGGATGGATGTAATGTGTACTTATGGATCAGTGCTACAAGGAACAAGAAGGTCCTCAGTCACACAATGTTCTTATTAAAAACTGGTCTTGGCCACATGAGACCAGTGAATCACTGAGCTTATCACAGACCAGCCGAATGGCCCTCCTTCTGATACATTTTGTACTTTTTTCATTTTCAGTCACTTTACGAAGCAGGATTAATCCAACAATATCAAGTAGCATCTTAAAACTCAACATCTGAGACCAGCAGTGAGTCTGAAGCAGCTGAGAATGTCCTTCCTCGCCTGCCTCTTATTGCCCTGTGTTGAGAGCTGATGACGACAGCTTACTAATAATTAATTTTGGCTCAGTCTACCAGGCCTCAAAGTGTATAGACATTATAAATCACATTCCTGACTGTGACACATGATAACTCAACCCATACAGCGCTTGCTTCTCTGTAATCTCATTTGATCATTTCTTTTCATTCAGTTTGAGGACTGTATTCCTGTCTGATTTAATCCATATTTTTACTGTGACTATGACAGACTTTGGTGCAAAAAAGCCAAGAGAGTGTGCTGTACTGTATTACATGCATTCCATAGCACAGTCATTACCGACATAAGAAAGTAGGTCTTCACCCTCCGACCTCAAGCAATATCTGCAATAACAATGCATGTGTGAATCCATTCCAGTCCAGTGTCTGTTATATTCCTGCACAAACACAAACATCATTCTGCTTTATGAGGGACTGATTAGTGATCAGCTGAATCACATCTTCTTTAATGAGGAAAAGTATAAAACACTGCTGTAATCGACTCTCTCCTCTCACAGTGAGACCAGTTGGATGGTGAAACACTACTAAAGTTCCTCAAAGCTCATTATTGCCATTTTTTTAAGAGAGAATGAGAGACACTGATCATTCTATGTTTGCCACAGTGTGGCCTGTCTGACTTCCCACTGAAAATATTGAAACATTTCTTGATTGGTGCTGTGGTTTAATAAAAAGTCTGTTGCAGATCTAATATTACTCATCATTCACATTACTCACAAGTTGATGTGACTGAAAAAAAAACTGAAAGCAGATCTGAAATCAGCATGAAACAGTGACCTGTGTAATTTATCTTGCCCACCCATGAACCAACATAGAGTCTTTGCGTGCATACTGTACTGCTCGAATTATGAAAGAAAAGACATTGTATGAAAAACTTAAGCAATCTCACTATATTTATCAGCTGACTCAGCACATTGCAGAACAGATAATGGCTGCATCAGCAAGAACGGCAAATATTACTGTAATTGTCCTTCGGCCATAACCGCTTTTAAATATGATGTGTTGACTCTGATCTGGAGATGGCTGAGAGGTTTTTGCTTGCCCAAAATGACATTACTGCTGATGTGGAAGCTGCTCTGTTCAAACAGGAGAAGCTTTTAAAATGTGAACATTAAGCAGCTGAAAGGGAACTAACTCAATTGGGTCACAATCTACCCGACATGATGGATGAGCCAGTAGAAGAACAGGACCCTGACGAATCTCACCTTACATCACCTTGTCTCTTCTAGGCTCTCAGGCATCGGCCACAGTAAAACTACTGACAGGAGAAGTGAATAACACTCCCTACAGTGGAACCTGTCAAGCATGGGGTAAACTGGGCAGCAAGTAAACCTGCGGTTCTTGAAGCTGATGTGTTGGAAGCAGAAAATATAGACAAGCATAACGATCAGAGTGACTCTGACGAGGGGTAATTAGGGCGATGGCTAGACCACTGTGTAGGGAACATCTCCACAACAGCAGGTCTTGGGTGGTGTTCCGGTATGCAGTGGTCAGTACCTGCCGAAAGTGGTCCATAGAAACACAAATAGGCACCAAAGATTCACTGACGTCCAAGGGTTCTGAGTAGAGGTGCAGCAATACCACTTTTTTACAAACCGATTTTTATCTGTGTACTTGTCGATGCCAAGTACCAGTATCGAGTACCGATCACCTCGGACAAAAGTAATGGCACACCTGGGCGAGTTTTCGGCTAATAACTCTGGATCTCCGGGGACTATTATGGCAAACGAGGGATCCAGCCCTATCTAACTGTGAAGTTTGACAGAGACTGGTGGTTGCCCCGCCTAGAAAAGACAGGAGCACGTTCCATGGGAGACTAACCTATTGGGACACCCAGGTCCCCCATGAAACGTGCTCGTGGCTATTCTAGACAGGGCAACCACCAAACTCAGTCAAACAAGCTGTTTTTCCAACTGTCACCCCATAATCCATGGCCTTGATAGTTTCTCACTCACTCGTGGACAGAATATCTGACGCCAAGTTTCCAGTTTCCTGTCTCGCTGACACTGAAGTTAGGTAGGACAACAAATCACATCCGCCCAGTGTGATCAGTTCATGTAGTGAAATAGAATATTGTTTAGTGCAGGGCTCGAAATTGCGACCGTTTTGGTCGCATATGCTCCCGACATTTAATCTATGTGACCTCAAAATATATTTGGGAGCACTGGTGCGAGTGCATGTAATTGTTGTCATGCGACCTGTTTTAATTTCTCTAAAAAATGTTAACACTATATGTGTGTTCTGTGTGCTGAATGCTGATACGGTGACCGTTCTGCCGTTGAGATTTTAGATAACCTTTTACTCAGACATACAACTTAAACATTGTTGCAGATCAAGTACACCCTTTCACGGCAACGGTATTCCCTAATGGTCTCCTGGCTGGGTGGGTCTTGCGAGCAGCTGGTGGCCTAGCGGTTAGGGAGTTGCCCCTGCAATCAGAAGTTTGTGGGTTCCAATACCAACACTGCTAGTGTCATCACTGAGGTTCCCTTGAGTAAGGTACTGTCCCCACACACTGCTCCCGGGGCACCCCTCATGCAGAGAAAGAAATTCACACTGTGTGTTGTACTGTGCTGTGTTCACGCCTGACTTGTAAGGGGCCACTTTACTTTAATGGCAGTAGCCTCTTTCAGTAAGCCCTGCAACAAACCGTGGAGCTCCCACCTCGCCATGTACAGAACTGTTCTTGTCCTGGTGCCAGATACCCCAGCACACATTCATATCAGTACTAGGCAAGTTGTTTTAGTGCTATAGCTGCTTGGTTTAATTCAATATACCAGAACAAATGAAGCAAAATTATATTTTTCAAAAACTTAACTAGGTACATCACCAATCCAAGAGTGTTATTTTTAGAGCAATGCATGTGTTGCGCAAAGCCTGCCAGAGGTTTCAGTTCTCACTTTATAACTACAGCAGTTAACTAACAGTTAAACTCGCAGCACTGACTCATACAGTTCCTGCATGACTGTGAGTCTAAAAACTGTTTACTTACAAAGAAACTGTCAAACTGTCAAATTTATAAACCAAACAGCTTCAGCAGAATATTAGACTGTCATCTTCCTTGGAAACCAACTGCCTGCCCGACCGAATCATTATTTATTGTCAATATTATTTATGAATAATAATTATACATTAGACTATTTGTTCATTGCATTCTGTTGCGATCTCCTGTTTCTGGGCTAACTGTGGTAAAAAGGCTGCAAAAAACAAGCTCTCATTAATTTCTGCTTTAATTTAAAACATATGCATAACAAACTAACAATGTCTTATATAATGATATTAGTTATCTTGAATCATATATTTACCACTTGATTGTTATCGCAAAACCACATCGTCAAGGTCTTTCTCAGCCCTTTGGAACCTTTAGGGTTCATTCATTAGGGTTCAGGTAAGTGTGCTCTAGGAATACTGGGCCTGGTTTGTCTGAAACGACTGCCTGTAGTGATGAAATTTTAGATCTAATACTGTGTCTCAAAACACATGAACAAATCTGTGCTACCGTAAAGAAGAGCTGGATGTGGTTCGAGCAGGTTGAAAGATGTTATGGTGGCGTGTTTTTAGAGAAACAAACTGGGAAATTTGGGCGATTGTGTGTTTGTTAGCAACAATATCCTTGAAGTTGTAGGTTTAGACTAAACTAAAACTTTGTACACCAAACCTATCTGAAGGAAATCAAATAAGGGAGATGCAGAAACCCCCAAGTTTAACACAGATCACCAGTTGTGATTTCAGTCTCACAAGGATTTTTTCTGAGAACCAAACTAATACGTTTTTGTGGAACCCTTCGCACATGCACAGAAACTGCAGATATTTTTATTGCTTTTGTGACGTCTGGTCCAGCTTTTTTCGTGGCACTATATACATTTTCATATATTTGTGCTAAATTAAACAAAATTATAATTTTATAATTTTGTTACATAAATATTCATGTACATTTTTAGCTGCATTTCCATATAAAAATAACTATAAATGTTTTGGTCCTGTGAAGAGAAACACAGAGAAATGCATCTTGGGACAGTGAAATACCACTGTACTGTGAGGCTGGAGGTTTAAATGTAGCCAATTCAAGAACACTATTTATTTTTCCTTGGTGCTGATTGGCTGCTGCCCAGAATTTCCCAGACGTCTCGAGTGTTTCTCCTGTTTTTCGTTTTGTTCTTCTTAAAGCCTGTAAATTTTATTTCATGAATTTATTACTGTATTTACCTGCTTATACCAAAGAAAAAGCTCTGCATGAATTCCAGTCCTGTCTATACAGGGGTAACATCGCTATTTACATTCTAGCACTGCGGGAGAGAGCAGTTCAGTGTAAACTGAGAGAGCAGTTCAGTGTAAACTGTACAGTACAGATACGGGTTTACCCTCACATTTTCTTTAAGGCTAATAACTTTAAAATCTTATTATTAAAAGTGTTCTGGGAGCATATTTGTGGGAATATTTAGGGTTAACAGTATGAAAATAGGCATTTTTTAGGCACAACAATGCAGTTTTTCACTATAAGTGGGTGTGAAAAGCGGGGGGTTACTGTATTCTCACACCTAAAGCTTATTTCGTCACATTTTATCATGAGTCAACTTCACCTTTACCTTCTACAGCGTTCTGACATGCAGTCAAAACTGAAGATATGACATTTAGGTCGGGACCTGGATAAAGAACAGAACATTGCATCTGTACATTGTGTCCAAGTAGCAGCCTGAGCCTGGCAGGTGCTTGGAGCAGGACCTGTTGTGCTATATTGGCACGAGCACAAGGCAGGTATTTAATACTGGCCCAGCAGGCTGCCTGTTTTACGCTCTGGTGGAGAGGCGGCAGTGTGTCTCTTGAAAGCCCAGGGCAAGCATCCTGCAGGGAGAATTAATGATTTCAATAAAAGTGTCACATTTTCCACTCAAATCCCCGGTCAAGAGTTTTATTGGCTGGGCTTAATGCAGATCAAACTGCCCCCCCACCAAACCCCCCCCCACCAACCCCCCCCAGTGCCACAAACATGTCCCCGGATGCCAGGCACTTCTGCTGATGTCAGAATGGCCTTCAGGAATATGGTGACATGCACATGAAGGACAGATTCAGAGGAGCACTGAGGTGTCCTAAAAAAAACCCAGAAAACAATCTTGCTGTGGAAAAACAGATTGACTCAGGAGATCCAGTGATACACTTTTGGGTCCACAAAAACACCTTCATACCTCGAATGAGGTCCTGCAGTCGTTTTTATCTGCTTAAACGATGACATGCTTAATTTGGCAGCTCTACTGTACACAGCTGGAGAAGTGCAGAAAGACGCCACCTCCAGAAACAGCAGCAAAATACTCCGAGCAGCTGAGACCTGCTGCGAAAATATTTCAAACCCAAGTCTGCCTGAGTCATATGACGATGAAAAAAATGGGACCAGGCCACAATGGGCCAAAGAAAAGGAAAGTTCTGATAACCGACAGAAGAGGCGAATAAAGCACCGTCACTCAGGTGTCTGAACAGAGGAACCCCATACATTATTCAGGACACGCCGCTGGCACGTCTGAGCGATCGAGCTCCTCTTGCCTGCCAGTTCGGGTGCTTGTCTTTCCAAATTCCTCCAACTGACCACTTAGGGACGGCAAAAATGTCACAGCACATGTTTGGAGTCTTCGTTTGTATTCTGAAATGATCTGATAAGAAAGGTGACGTTTGCTGAACGACTCGTTTAAGACGAGATTTTAGGTCAAGGTCAGATAAGAGCTAAGTTTAGGACTCGGTTTAGCGATAAAAGGCCAGTTACATTAAAATGCAGGTCCAGACAAAAGCTCACGGTGTGTGTGACTATGCATGTGTGAAAGAGAGAGAGAGAGCGTGAGAGAGAGACTCTGCAAGAGTGTGAAATAGATTGAGAAAGTGATAGAGACAAAGACATGTGAAAGAGAGAGAGAGAGAGAGAGAGAGAGAGAGAGAGACAGAGAGGGGCACAGAGAGAGAGAGAGACAGAAACAGAGACACAGAGAGAGAGAGACAGAAACAGAGACACAGAGAGAGAGAGAGAGAGAGAGAGAGAGAAAGAGAGAGAGAGACCCAGAGAGAGAGATATACACAGAGAGAGACAAAGACAAAGAGAGCGAGAGAAACAGAGAGAGAGAGAGAAAGAAAGACAGAGAGAGACACAGAGAGAGACAGATAGAGAGAGAACGAGAGAGACACAGAGAGAGAGAGAGAGGGAGAGAGAGAGACAGAGAGAGAGAGAGAGACACAGAGAGAGACAAAGACAAAGAGAGCGAGAGAAACAGAGAGAGAGAGAGAAAGAGACAGAGAAAGAGAGAGAGAGAGAGAGAGACAGCGAGAGAGAGAGAGACAGAGAGAGAGAGAGAGAGAGAGAGAGACACAGAGAGAGAGAGAGAGAGAGAGAGAGAGAAAAAGAGAGAGAGAGAGAGAGAGAGAGAGAGAGAGAGAGACACACACGGAGAGAGACAAAGACAGAGAAAGAGAGAGAGAGACACACAGAGAGAGACACAGAGAGAGAGAGAGGTAGTAAGAGTTCTTCAGCTGAATGCTCCCTGTAATGAGAAACTGTGCTGAACAGGTGTGAGTATTGGACAGTGGACGTATACAAAAGCTCCTGTGGTGTAAACGGTGCTCGGATACTGAGAAGAGGCTCTCCAGAACCATTTATCTCACGAAAACGACCCCAAACACTGAATTACATGAACCCCTTGGCAAATACTGAAACCCAGACCTGAGCAGCTTTGGTTCTAAGACCGTTCGAATCGTGCAAAATCAAGGATATATTGTTCTTAAATGAAGAACTTCAACTTGTGAGATGCAAAAATATAGTTTTCACACATTCTGACCATCATGACGACTTCAGCGAGCAGTTTCTAATTCACGTTCTTCTGTAAGCTGTCATCACAGCCTTTTTACTGAAGATCAAGAGGGATCACAGATTACCACCAACACAGAGTGTGTTGAGTTACAGATCCCAGCACAGAAGCAGACATTTAACAGTCTGCTTGATCTCCTAACGTCATTAAAAGTGAGCGATTCTCTTATGTAAGCCAGGGGACAAGGAGAGAACAGGGAAATGTTTATATCGGCTCTGCAGATCCAGCAACTCGGAATGTCAACGCCTGTCCTGCAGATAATAGCTGTGAGGCTCTGGAGTTTACACAGTACTGAGAGTGAGCAGGATATCTAATGTCACTCCGTACCAGACTGATTACAGATCAGGCACAGAATTATTCCTTAAAATAGAAAACAAATCTGTCCAGTATTTGCTTAAATCATACTCAAGTCACACTTTGATGAAGTAACTAACTATTCTCAAAATAAAAGGAGTATAGACTATTTAGGTAGCAGTTAAAAAAAAAAACACAGTTTCCTATAAAACTGCAGTAATTTCTAAATATATCTGGCACCTATCAGCACAGGAAACTACATGGTTTAGGCTCTATTCTCTTTTTGGGTTCCTGTTGTTAAAAAAAAAAATACTAAGGTGGTCTGATCGCAGCTCTGGTGTGAAACCAACAGAAGAGAATAAAATAAAAGACAAAAAAGAAGCAAAGGATTTAAATGTAAAGAGGTTTTGAAGAGAGTACCAGCTTGAAAACTTTTTATTTTATTTTTTCTTAATTTTCTAAAGGTGTCATTAGTCATAATACAGCTCTGGTATTTCCTGTACGTGTAAAGTTCACTGCCAACGAGGGAAATCCTGAAAAAATATTCATTAATAATAACAGACCTCTTTAATTACTGACGGATTAGTAATTTTTAATGGACACCATTTATCAACAACAAGTGGGCGGCTAAAAGGGAACGAAGTAAAATATAGATATACAAATATTCAAATAATGTTTGGAAAATAGCTCAGATCCATTAAAATGTTAATTAGGTGTAACTGACTTCATTGTAGGGCTTTCATGAGGCCTTGGAACTGAACAGTAATACGGAATTCTTCCTCTGCATTTAAACCTTTTAACCCATTTAACGCATTTAACGCATTTAACCCATTTAACTCATTTAACCCATTTAACTCATTTAACCCATTTAACTCATTTAACTCATTTAACACATTTAACCCATTTAACTCATTTAACCCATTTAACGCATTTAACTCATTTAACACATTTAACCCATTTAACCCATTTAGCTTGTTTAACTCATTTAACACATTTAACTCATTTAACCCAATTTAACCCATATTTAACTCATTTAACACATTTAACTCATTTAACCCAATTTAACCCATATTTAACTCATTTAACTCATTTAACACATTTAACTCATTTAACCCATTTAACACATTTAACTCATTAACCCATTTAACACATTTAACTCATTTAACTCATTAACCCATTTAACTCATTTTACCCATTTAACTCATTTAACCCATTTACCCATTTGAGCCAATTTAACCCATATTTAACTCATTTAATACATTTAACCTAATTTAAACCATTTAACACATTTAACTCATTTAACCCATTTAACACATTTAACACATTTAACTCATTTAACTCATTTAACCCATTTAACTCATTTAGCTTGTTTAACTCATTTAACACATTTATCTCATTTAACCCAATTTAACCCATATTTAACTCATTTAACACACTGAACTCATATAACCTATTTAACTTATTCACCAAGTGAAGCAACAGGCAGTCATGAACACAGCGCATGGGGAGCAGTGTGTGGGGGACGGTACCTTGCTCAAGGGTACATCAGTGGTGCCACTAGCAGTCCTGGGATCCGAACCTATGGCTTTCTGACTATAGGGTCAACTCCCTAACCAGGCCACCAGCTGCCGTGACAACATCACAGATTTCCTCAGGAATGTAAGTATGAGCGGCTCAGCCTACAGAGGACCTCGCTGAGTTTAGTAAAAATCCCTTACGCTGCTGCGTCCTGCCGGGGTGAAGCGTTTCTCCCTCACACGACCTGCTGCACAAAACAGACATTACCCGGCCGTAACACCCTCATTAAGCAGGCGGGTGGCGCTGGAACAGACATGCCATTGGCCCTCGAGGCGATTACTCGCCTCTCCTCGTCGTGCTTTTAATGTCCACTCTTATCTCACATCCCCAAGTGAGCAATTACTACTGCTGATTAAACGTCTGAGGGCTTTTTCACAAAGCCTGAGCGCGAGGGCCCGTATCTGACATGCACTCGGAGGAACCAGCCTCCAGAATCACAGCCCCACTCCAAAACAGCACCGCTGCGCCGAGGACGGCATGATCCAGAGACGTGCCAAGAAAAGCCAGCGGCCCATTAGATCACGGATGAGGCCGAGAGTCAAGCTGGGGCTTTCAGACTGAAGAGAAGAGAGACTGAAGAGAGACTGAAGCGAAGAGAGACTGAAGAGAAGAGACTGAAGAGAAGAGAGACTGAAGCGAAGAGAGACTGAATAGAGAAGAGACTGAAGAGAATAGACTGAAGAGAAGAGAGACTGAAGCGAAGAGAGACTGAAGAGAAGAGACTGAAGAGAAGAGACTGTAGAGAAGAGAGACTGAAGAGAAGAGACTGAAGAGAAGAAAGACTGAAGAGAAGAAAGACTGAAGAGAAGAGACTGAAGAGAAGAGACTGAAGAGAAGAGAGACTGAAGAGAAGAGACTGAAGAGAAGAAAGACTGAAGAGAAGAGAGACAGAAGAGAAGAGAGATTGAAGAGAAGAGAGATTGAAAAGAAGAGACTGAAGAGAAGAAAGACTGAAGAGAAGAGACTGAAGAGAAGAGAGATTGAAGAGAAGAGACTGAAGAGAAGAAAGACTGAAGAGAAGAGAGACTGGAGAGAAGAGACTGAAGAGAAGAGAGACTGAAGAGAAGAGACTGAAGAGAAGAGACTGAAGAGAAGAAAGACTGAAGAGAAGAGAGACAGAAGAGAAGAGAGATTGAAGAGAA
>JBBPDE010224889.1:0-13176 GCA_037974605.1 Nannopetersius ansorgii | reverse complement strand
ATGTGATTGGTTGATTAGATAATTGCATTAATGAGCAATTGAACAGGTGTTCCTAATAATCCTTTAGGTGAGTGTATATACAAATCCTAATGAACTGTAAATTCATATGAATAACCTAAGACTGCTAATATTTGTACGTGCACACACTCATTGTTAGGATGTTAAAACTATTTTGTTGTTTTTACTTTTTATGAAAACATGTACAAACGTGGCACTACTACACGATATACACATTTACACGTACCAGGCCTCATGAATGAATGGGCACAAATTCTCACAGAACTTGTGGAAACCCTTTCAAAGTAGAGTAAAAGCTGTTATAGCTGCAAAGGAGGACAAACTCCATATTAAACTCTATATTTGTATTAATGCAATGTCATTAAATGTCTATACTAATGTGTATGTATTAATGCAATGTTATCAAAGTCCCTGTTGGTGTAATCGTCAGGCGTCCCAATACTTTTGTCCATATAGTGTGTTTGATGTAAACTATAGACTGGTCTTCAAAAAATATTTGCTTTAAATTCTCTTGCAAATCCTGCCTGATAAAATAAATAAATACATCTGTAGAAATATAAATATTAATTATACAATTATTTTTGTTTTTAAATGGTTTCAATCATTTTTTAGATTGACTGATGCAAGCCAATGCAACAAAGCTGCCTTGGAAAAGGTCAGGAAGATTTAGTAGGGCGTTTGGCTGAAATTAAATCTACAGAGAAAATATAAATTTTTCAGTTTAATAACCTGTTTCAAAACTCTGAATAAACGCTTTTATTTTGAAATACAAAATTCAGGGTCGCTTGGAGGTTTCTTTTTCCTCTCTTCAGCGTAACCATGCCACAGGAGGATCAGGCTGAGGAACCGGTGTGAAACAGTCTAGTAACGTTGAGGATTCCTTCAGACAGAGAGTCCTGCGGTTAATGTTGAAGTCATAGTCGTTACTTTTCCGCTTCATACCTAACTGGTCATGATTCCTCGGAGTAAGGACCTGCTGGTGCGGATCTCTTTCTACTGGAAGCCTCTGTTTTCAGGAAAGTACCTGATAGTGACAAATGTGGTCAGCAGTGGGGGCATGCTTGCGCTGGGGGACTGTATTCAGCAAAGCAGAGAAAAACACAGGACACCTGAGAAACGCTGGGACTGGCAGCGCACAGGTATGTGTGGTTCACTAACAGCACACCTATACCTTTAGAGGAACAATATATATATTGGACAAAAGTATTGGAACACACCTTTTAATTATTGAATTCAGGTATTTCGTATTTATGTGGCCTAGTGTTTGGGAAGTTGCCCCTGTAATAAGAAGGTTGTGGGTCCGATTCCAGGGACAGCCAATGGCTCTAGAGCAAGGTACCGTCCCTACACACTGCTCCCTGGGCGCTGTGTTCCTGGCTACCCGCTGTTTCACTTGCGTCTAAAAAAAAAAATCACACTGTTCACAGTGTGCTGTGGTGTGTTCATGTGTGACAAATCCACACTTTACACTTACAGATGATAAAGTAACGCATACCAAGACATTTCGGACACTGCCATGCTTCTAACTTCGTGGACACTCTTTGGGAAGAACTTTTTCTAGCCCCAGAGCACAAAGCAAGCTCCATAAAGACTGGATGAGTTCAGTGTGGAAGAACTTGACTGGCTGCACAGAGCCCTGACCTCAACCCCATCCAACACCTTTGGGATGAAGTGGATTGGAGACTAGGCCATCTTGTCCAATGCGCATACTCTCTACAGAATGAATGGGCACAAATTCCCACAGAAACTCCAAAATCTTGTGAAAAGTCTTCAAACAAGAGTGGAAGCTGGTATAGCTGCAAAGGGGGCACCGACTCCATATTAAAGTCGAGATATTTAAGTGTAGTGCCATTTAACAGTCCCTGTTGGTGTAATGGTCAAGCGTCCCAATACGTTTGTCCATATAGTGTAACCCATGTCAGCATATAAAATCTGATCTTTAAGGTTTAAAAAGAAAACGCTGATGTATCAGTACTTCACAAAAATAAAAAAAATGTAACGCAGAATGCAAATGTACAGTGTGATGGACTTGAATTTTCAGGATATTTTTAGTTTTGCCAATAATTCCTATAATCCATCATGGGCATGTGCACTAGTCTGTCCGGTTTTTGCACAATGGAATTATTATTGTTTTGCTTTTATATTTGAAGTCAGTATAGGGTGTAGGAATGCACAAAATGTGCAGAGAACAAAAGAAAAGATGGCATTAGGATTTTAAGTAAACAGGTCTGCCCAGCGGTGATTGAAGAAGTGAACGTACCCAGTTGATTTTTTGTAAACTGCTGTAGTGACAGTATTTTGCATTCTTCTTACTATCCACGTAAGGAAAAGTCCATCTGATGCCTAACCAAATCCTAAAGACTCGTCTCAAAGATGAAGTTTAGGCACAATAAAAATATATGCTTGAATATATGCTTGTTTACAGATTAAGTAGTTTAAGCCTCTTTTCAGTTCAGTCTGTTGTGCCATAGCAGAAACCACTGATTAGGGAACAGTACTGTGCTTAGGGCTGCACAAACTATTGTCTGTTAATCATTATTGCAGTATTGGTCTCTGCAATACTGATATTGCACAAGGCTGCAATATGCAAATGAGTCTTTGAGTCTTTTCCTAATCAGTATTTTGGACAGGGTGACCAATCACAGATCCAGATGTTATTTTGTGTTTTGGTGAATTGAGTAATTTAAAAATATATATTTTGGATAATCTTGAACCATTAATGCATTAATTTGTACAGGTGTTTTCAAAGGGCCCATTATTTTCCTTCATTCTTTCAATGATGTTTGTGTACCAAGAATATTATTCATAATTCATTATAAATCATTATAAATCATTTATACATGCCTATTTTTTAAACTATGTTTATCCTTTACAATAAAAAGTCTGTTTTGGTACTCTCTTTTCTGATTTGTTGCTCTGTATTTCAGCTCAGTCAAGGCAGCAGTAGGCTGAAACGTTTCCTGGAAATGATTGTTTTACACTTTTGCACTTTATACATTACTCTTTCAAATTGCATATGCAGCGACACACACAAAACACACCCATGTTACTATTATACGTGATTACTCTCCAAGTTACAGGATTTTCACATTTTTCTGTGACAAAGATACTATGATATAAAAATGGATTGGGGAGGGGTGGGGGGTAAACACACATTTTGCAACTTTAGCAATATTAACACACTTTGATCCTTTTCAGTTCCAGAAAAGTGATGATATTAGCAATTTAATACTGCATATGTAGCAGTATAATCACACATAACATTTTGTTGAATAAGATAAAGTATTAAAACTTTATCGTACCTCTGAAATCTCATCGTGATTATCCTGAATTTCATTTTCTTCTATAAATGTTTCTTTACACTCCTGATTTAGCTGTGAAATTTAGCAGTAGTTGATATTCGTGTGCAGCAGTAAACGGTTATGTTTCAGGTACACTACCAGACAAATGTCTGGACACACCTGTCAGGCTGTAATCAAAGCAAAAGGTGGCTTTAAAGAATCTAAAATAAAGAACATGTTTTGTTTATCGTATCACCCCATGTGTTCCTTCATCATTTTGATGTTGTCAATATGAATCTACAGAGTATGTCATGTTCCAGCTAATGTTGGATGAATTAGAAATAACTTTAAGCTCTGTTAAGAAAGCATAAGCAGTGGTTTCCGTTTCCACTGGGGTCAAAGTCATAATGTACACTTTAGGGGGAGCCACGTCTCCCTCAAATGAATAGATAATGCCACCTGCATTAAACTAGATGCCAATTTAGTGCTTCTGAAAGCTGTATCTCAAAGTTATTACATGTGATGGATGGCAGATTTAGACTTATTATTGTACAATAATTTAGAGAGAAGCTTTAAGATTTATCTCTGCCCTACCATGATAAACATTGTATAAAAATTCAGAATGACCTGGCAGTTCACTGGCAGTTTTGGATAGTAAATACATTGTTTCGGGTTGTAGACATCTCCAACACCTGGCTCCTATTTCCATCATTGTAAACAAATCATTTCTCTACAAGGAACTGTTCCAGCACCACTCTTAATGAAAAGACATTGATTTTCAGATTGGTTTTAGTATTCAAAACACCTGTAACTCTGAAATAAACCTCTGGTCTTGTTCCAACATTGTTGCTGTGTTCTCTAGGGCGCATGTGTGCAGTCGGCTGTTCTATGGGACCTTTCCTTCACTACTGGTATCAGTGGCTGGACAAGGTCTATACTGGAAAAGTGGTGAAGACTGTTGCAAAGAAAGTCTTAATAGACCAGCTAGTAGCATCACCACTTCTTGGAGCGTGGTACTTCATAGGTAGGGCTTTTTATTAATCATTACATAATATAGGTTGTAAATGATAATGTTTATGATAATGTTTTATTCTAACCGTTTTATTCTGGTGTTTGTGGGTCAGATTTTCTTCCTTATTAAATAAACAGCATTATTGTTCATTATTTTCCATTGTGTATAAAAGCATGTGGCTGTTTGTTTGTGTCAGGCATGGGCATCATGGAGGGCCGTGGCTGGCTCAGAGGATGCAGTGAGTTTAAAGAGAAATTCTGGGAATTCTACAAGGTAATATTTGTATAATAGTCATTTTTCTCCATTATGTCTTCTAAATATTGTCTATTAAATCTGCTAACGGTGTGAGATAATTTGTGTAAGTAAGTAAGGCTTGGACTTTTTGCTGTATAGAGTATTGCAATCAAATGAAAAAGAACTAATGAAATATTAATAATGTGTTTTTCTTTCCCCAGGCGGACTGGTGTGTCTGGCCCACCGCACAGATGATTAATTTTTACTTTTTGCCTGCCAAGTTTCGTGTTTTGTATGTAAATACAATCACATTGGGCTGGGACACCTACCTCTCATATCTCAAACACAGAGTGAGTTCAAATCACATTTGTTTATCAGGTCAATGTTGTAATATTGTGTGTATATTTATACAGACAAACATAATCATTTCACAAAGCAAAACTTAAATTTGGATCTATCTTTTAGCAGGAAAACCAACAAGTGGATGAATTGGGACCAGATCCGCAGGAGTCGCCAGTGCCTCTTTCTTCTGTGAAACCGCTGGATGATAAACTGTAAAGACTTGATCATCATTAATTTCTGGTTGTTGGACCTGCTGTTATTACTTGAATAGGTAAACAGTGCAAGAGTACTAATTAGATTACTGACAG
The DNA here is from genome assembly GCA_037974605.1 of Nannopetersius ansorgii. Lineage (NCBI taxonomy): Eukaryota > Metazoa > Chordata > Actinopteri > Characiformes > Alestidae > Nannopetersius > Nannopetersius ansorgii. The sequence continues at coordinate 7,981 of JBBPDE010224889.1, read as the reverse complement.
AGACATTGGATCACTGACAGAGATTTATGATTCAGTCGTTGATTTTGTGTGTGATTAATAATCCTTCCAAAGAATCACAAAGTCCTGTACTGAACCATGACTTTTCCTCTCAGAAGAACACAAGTGAAGCCCTGTTCAGATCAAGTCTGAGCAGCGTTGTTTCATGTTTGTGGCTGGGAATCTGGATTAAATTGTGACTGGTTACATTTCCAGTTTGGGCAGCTATGAATGAGTCATGGTATTTTCCATCATGACAAATCATGAGCCTTGAAATGATGCAGCAACTGATTTCACCTCCTGTGTGCTGTTTTTAAGTAGACAAGTAAGAGGATCAGGACACAATTCTATGTCCCATTGATCATCAGCAGCTTGTCAGCAAAATGTAAGTGCAATGATTTTGACTCAAAGTCATCTGCAGTGTTTACCACAACCATAGTGCAGTTTAATTAACTATGATTGAGAAAACAAATAAATCGTTATGCTCAGGGTAACTCTAAATTAAGAAAGGTCCAGTGGGCATATGTTTAATATTGACCGGAAAAGTGTTTTGTTTTTTTTTCCCCAAATCTGTGCTAATTCTCCAGTGGTGAAAAAGTATTGTAAATCTTCTACCCAAGTAGAGAAGTTACCTTAGTAGAAGTGAAAGCACTCCTTTGAGAAGCTGCTTGAGTACATTTATTTTAATATTTAACCATTTAAATTACTATAGTACATGTCCATTTTTAATATTCAAGGGGAATGTACAAGTTTGAGTTTACCTGATTCAAATGAGTGCAATATAATATATGCAAATATATGATATTACATCAATTCAGTTATTGGAAAAAGTTTCTGAAAGTCAAAGCTGTGTTTATATAGACAGACAAAGAGATAGATAGATATATAAATATATACTGATATCGATACAGAGATCGATAGATAGCGTCATACACATATGAATCATGTGAGTTCAGTGTATGGCTCATTGCACAGAGACCACAGACTGCAGCTAAAACTCAACATGGTTATAGTGACATTCTCAAATTCAACAATTTACAATTCCTTCTGGAATTCCGCCCTGCTACATGTAGCGCATGTAACTTATTACTGTCCACTGTTGCCATTTTTCCCCATTTCTTGCAAATAAATATATTTATTGTAAGAAAACCAGAGTGCATAGATTACAGTAGTGGTGAAAAAAGTACCGAAGTTGCAGTTTTGTGTATGAACTGGAAAGTCCTCCTTGTCCTGCTTTTTTGTCTCCTTAAATGTGCCCTGATCATGTTATAAAGAACTTCTTGTGTGACTTATTTTTCCATGTTTCAAATCAGCCACCCCCTTTTAACATTTATTGTGAAAGTTCCTTCCTTCTACTGGAACACACTGTGTGGGCACACTGTTTAAACTGCTAGAAGTTTGTGTGCTGCTTGTACAACTGATTCACTAGGAGCAGTTGTTTTTCATTGTGTGATTCTACTAGTGGTGAAACAGCAGTTTTATTCTGTCAGTTTTTTCCATTTTAATTATTTGCATTTAAGTAATAATGGAAGTGTTGGCAAATCTGAGCATATATTGTACATTCATTTCAGAAATAAACCTCTTTGATGTTAAACGTTTTCATGTGTTTCTTTGCACAACATTGTTGACGCAAGCAGTGACTAACCAGAGTCCGATATTGCTGATAAGTTCCTGGAGTGAAAACCACACCTCTGCTATATGGCCACATCCTGCTGAGGATGTGGTTCTTACCTCCGTTGCAGAGTCTTATCAGCCACCGTGCTGCTTCACTGCTGCTCTAGGTAGACATCTTGTATTCGCAGCATGGCTACATTTCTGCACGCAGTTGTAATTTTGATCATTGCTTCAAGAGCATCATCAGGTAAGCCTGGTATTTTTTTCCCCCCAGTTAGTTTGGCTGCTCTGTTGCTTTCATGCCACAACCTGTTGAGGAACCCATGTCAAAATGCAAAAGACATGCAAAAGACTTGCCAAGTTAGCAGACAAGTGTTTTCATGTGGTACATTTCTTACTGTGGCCTAGTTTGCTCTATACCTGTGGTTTGAGGTGTTAAAAACTGCCTCTAAAAACAAACTGAAAGCTTTGTAGAAGTGCTTGCCACTGTGGGGATTAGGTTAAGTTAACTGGCTGGAACGAATGAGCACATTACACCACTGGGCAGTAATATTGATGAAGTACAGTCATGTCAGCAGGCCTGCTTTAGTAAAGTTTTTTTTTTTTTTTTTTACATGTTTTCTATTGCAGAAATGACCACTACAGCTGGCGCAAATCACAGCTCTAAAGTGACCAGTGAGTCGACCACCCACACTGTTTCAATGACAACAGGGACCACAATACGAGGCATGACTGAAACACATGGGTCAACGAAGCAATCCTCTCAAGCAACGACTCATACTTCTGCTGCTCCTTTGCCCAGCACAGCCACCACACATAAGGCCATTACTGCAACACCTCAGCCAGACAGGCCAGAGTCAACCACCCATTCAAGAGCAACTGTCACAACTTTTAATCAAAGCACCAGCACCATCACTGGTCAGACTACAAAAACGGTCAAAGATAACAGCACTGGAACAACCGGGTTAAAGACAACCAATCCCTTTTCATCTGCCGTGTCAGCCACTAAACAAGCTGATGCAACTGTTTCAACAAAAAACGTGCCCACAACCCCTATCACAGGTACAAGTATTTGTAGCGAGGTACTAAAGAGTTTCTACCAAGGCTTTAGTTTTCTTACTGGCAGTAAGAAAAATCTGTATTGTGAATCAAATACAATCATGGGCTAAGTGCATCAATACTCTCCTATTAATCAGTTATATAATTGATAGTAAAAGCACTATTGACTTCTGTGTTTGTTCAGTCCTCAAAGTTAATTCACAGATTACTTGATTTTATAATCAATAGTGACAGCTCTATTGAATTCACTGACCAACTGATTCATCAGAAGATTACATGTGTACTTATATAAAAGATGGTGACTACTTATCTATTAAATCTATTAATCATCAAGAATAATATTTGATTGTTAATATATTTATATAATATACTAATAGTATTCACTAATACTAATATATTTGACAGTGACAGCTCTATTTGGCTGTAATTATTTGATTAAGCACGAAATAATCGCCTTGTCCTCATGCTGGGTTGCTAAGCACCCGCCCAAACATAAACAACCTAGCACCAGGCCCTGACATCACAGCTTTTTCGTGGCAAAATATAATTTTTCACGCATTTTAGTGCTAAATTATTAAGAAAAATATATAATTTACAAATTTTGTAATGTAAATTCAGCCATATTTCTATTTAAAAATAGCTATAACTATTTTGGTATGGTGGAAAGAAACACAAAGTAAGCGTGTCTTGGGATTGTGAAATACCACTTTACTCAGGGACCAGAGGTTTGAAAGTAGCCAATCTGAGAATTTCTCCTTGCTACTGATTGGCTGCTGCCTTTTGACACCACTGACCACTATTACTGTAAATTAAATTACCTGCTTATTATAGAGAGTACAGTCTATCAGTATTTACATTCTAGCACTGCGGGAGTTCACTGTAAACTGTACAGAACGAATACAAGTTTATCTTTAAGGCTAAATAAAAGTTTTTTAGAAGGATATTTGGGGCCATATTCAGAGTTTTTACTATAAAAATAGGCCTTTTTATGCATTTTTGTTACCATATCACAACATTATAGTTTTTCACTAAATGCTGGTGTTCTTGTAGCATAATCCCTGGGATAAGCAGGAGTTTACTGTACTAGTATAAACAAGGATGACAGTTACATTGGTGGGTCTGATGACTCAGATTCTAATATAATTGATACTGGCAGCAGTGCTGATTATTACTGATAACAGATTATTCAACTGTATGTGTTCTGTGGGATAATCACCCTCTTTCTCATCATGTATCCTCAGGTGGTGTGGAAGGAAACAGCCTGGCGAGGAACCCGGGGCTCGTGGCCGTCCTGTGCATTTTCTTTATAGTCCTGGCCTTGATTCTCGTGGTTGTTATAGCCAAAGTCATCACCACTTGCAGGAAGCCGAAGTTTGAAAGGCTTGACGATTTACCAATGGTGAGTTTCTGTTTGCTCAGCTCACACCCTTTAGTAAAACTTTACACGATGCTTACCATTGTGTTTCCCCTATCCATCATCATAGGACCAAACTGCTTTTTCAATGCTTCTGATTTCTCTTTTCCTTCTCTCAGAACAAGATGAGGGAGGATTCACCGTTTGCTCGATACTCTCCAAAATAGAGAAAAATTTTCAACAGCTGTGCACAACAGATGTGGAAAGACTTGTACATTCTGTTATAGAGTGTAGAGTGTCCTGTTCTGCTTTGTGGAAAAGCTGCAGAAACACTGCTGCACTGTGGACAAAAGCTTGGCATGTAAATCATGTTTTATGAAGTGGAAATATCTCTCCAAATCTCACACATGTCCAGTGACATTTATAGGTAAATCTTCAGACAGAATACACTATAATGCAATGGGAGAATTATTTTTTGCCTTAGTTGGTTGTTAAATCATGCTTAAATCCTAACCAGCAAATGGTGGAAATAAAGATGTTGCTGTTCTTTTTTTGTGCTTTGATAATGTACTATGTGATGATTGACACTTTCCAAGTTGTATATTTTTCTCTAATCTGTTTGTATGTGCATGTTTGTCAGTTCAGTTCTGTGGTTTTGTTTGCTTGTTTGTTTATAGGGATGGATTTTATTAGGATTTTACAGATTGTTATAAAAACAGATACTTATTGATGCTCTTGTTGATACTATTCTTCATAATTTGTTGCACAAAATAACGCATAAGAAGATGTGAAAAGTTTCAAAAAGCCACTTTGTTTGTGGAGGTTAATGTATATATGAGTCAGGAGCAACTGCTGGTGGTGATGTGCAGAGCACAACTCCTGTCCCTCCCACTTATCCAATCTACCATCAACCATTTGAAGAATGGAAGAATGCAACACTGCATCAACAATGAAAGCAGCCAGTTTGTATGGGAGCTTATTCAGGAACTGGTACAAATTTAGTTCTGTGCTCTACACCTTCCCTATTTGTATACTTGTTTGTTTTTGTTTGTTTGTTTGGCTGCATTGTGAGTCCAAGGAGACAGTAAGCAACAAAATAACCTGCTATGACTTTTTTTTTCTTCGGCAGAAGTAGTAACCTTTCAATAAACAGACACATGGTTGAAGTAAACAACTCAACGGCCACTTCATGAGCAATTTTAATTATTAAAACAATCAAGTACAAATGCTGTATCAAATGTGTTCTTGGAATAAGTGTTAATAATATATGTAAAATGTTTTATATATTGAATAAAAGTTTAAGAGTGTACTGTTTCCTCTCCAGATTATTTTTATATTTATAAACCCTTGTTTTTGTGATGCAACAAAAATCAATGCATTTATCAACTTTGCTTATGGCAGTTTAACCAGGCTTCTGTATTTATATACAAGCTATAAATATGGTTATAAATATATAAATAATATACAATATAAGTTTTGAAATATGGATTTTTTAATGAAACATAATACAGGTCAGCCAGTCAGAACAATGCAATATATTGTGCAATATATCAGATTTAACGGCTAAACAAGTTAAACAGGAAATTAAAATGGTCATTGTAAGGAGCTGATTTTGGTATGAAAATCCACATAAATGCCATGTCATTAAGTGGATCTCAGGGGATAAAACAGAACACAACATGCGGAATTTGGGCACTTTGTAGATGCATTTGCCTCAAGACAAAAGATATAAACCAGTTGGTGCTTTATAGGCAAATATAGCATTGGGGTGAGCAACTTTGATTACCAAATGAATATCTTTCTTTTTACAGCATATGAAATGCACAGTACAGCCTACAGGCCACCAACACCCTGTTCCTGACAGAACTGTGAGCTATTAAGGAGTGGCTGTATCTCAGACAGGGAACGGAATGGTTTCTGTTTCAAATCCCACTTAATGCTGAATCCTTCATGAGGGTGTTTGAACAGGGCTTGTCTGCCATTGCTTATAGGTCTTCTACTACAGCAAGTCATTTAGATAGATAAACCGTTGGAAAGTAAAATAGTCCCTTATAGTCATGCATGAACACACCACACAGTGTAAACAACATGATATTCTTTTTCTGCATTTAACAGATTCACCAACTCCCTAAACTGAGTGGCAATGTTTTGAAAATATTAAACATCATTTAAGAAATGAGCCAATGCATCACTTTTTTAAAATACCAGGCTACCTACAACAAGAACCAGCAACTGGCTTGTACCCACCCATACCCACTTCTGTGTTCATTCATGATGATCAACAGTCAGTTTGGAATTAGTTGCTCAATTTAAGAGAAACTTTGCCTTTATTTCCTGCAGGATTGACAATTGCAATGCTCTCTTCGCAGAGATTCCCCAAAAGACAATTAGCCAGCTCCAGGTCATTCAAAATAAGGTCTTTGCATTGGCTCCAGCTTCAGTACAGAATTGCATTACTCAAAGCATTACTCATTCTGTACAAGTCACACAGCAATTTGGGTCATGAATATACCTCTATTATGGCTGAAGTATATGGTTCTCTTAGATCTACAGGCGCTGCTCAGGTAGTGGTGAGACAATCTGAAATTAATCATGGTGAAATGTCATTTAGTTACTATGCAGCTCACTGCTGGAACAAACTGCCCATCAATATCAGATCTGCACCGACTGTAGCTTAAAAAGCTGCTAAAAGCTGTGCTATTCTCCTCCACATTATTTTAAATGTCTGCACTTCTACCTCACTTTCAGTGTTCTTTTATTGATTTTATATGTACTCTTTCTTTTATTTCTTAACTTATTTTATTCTATTTTATTTTGTTTTATTATGTTCCTGTAAAGCACACTGAATGACATTTTGTGTATGACAATGCTCTACAGAAATGAACCTGAATTTGAATCTGTGTTTTCTCCTTTTCCCACTAGGGGGTGCAGAAACTGACCTTTTGGAAATCAACACACTTAGGAGGTCTGAAAGTTGGTTGGCCCTTGAAAATAAGTTAAAAGCGTGAGAAACATAAGATAAGAAACCTACACGTTAGTAAACTAGAGCTGGGCTGAGCTTTTGGGGCATAGAATGACTGAAGACAGATTGTGGTTTCTGAGCAGTCTTTCACTCATGCAGAACTAAGACGTTTGAAAAACGCGGAAACACACTTTTACTGAAACGAAATTGCTTCAAAACTGAAAGCAGCTTCTTTACATGCTTCTTTGTTTACATCAGGAGTTACTCTGGCTGCACCACGTGACCACATAAAGCGTCACCTGCGAGGAGCCCTGCTTCAGAGTTTGAAGTGTGACCGTGAGACTGAAACATGTCCAACGGTTATCCAGTCTGGCTCACTGTCTTCTTCAGTTAAGACTTTTTTTCTGGCCGTCAGTCGCTTCATCTATGTTAGAAGACAACGTTTTTTTAAAACTTACTTTCAGGTAAGTGCCACTCATTCTGCCTTTGAAAAACAACACTTTCCTTCAGTTTGTGGTATATTTTCCTAGGGTTAGTTAAGTTTATGCGACTTACGTGAACTATGTACACCAGCTGAGACTGTTCATTCATACTTTATAAACTTTCATAAACCTAAAAAAACTGCAGTGTTATTTTTTCTCGCTCATTCTATCTCCCTCTCTCCCACTTTCTCTTTACTTCTGTATAGTGTATTTAACTCGACTTAGTTGAAGACACTGATATGCTTATGTAACTTAAGACCATTTTAAGGCTCAACACACCAGCTGAAACTATTCATTCATTCTTCAAAAACTTGTGAGAGTTTGGGGTGATGAAAAGACGTGCAGAAGTAAGAGGAAATCACGTATTCTAATTTCGTCACTCACTGACTTAACATGTGGGGAATCTCATTTTCCTCCCTCTGTCTTTCTTTTCTTTTCCCCGTCTCTCTCTCTCTCTCTCTCTCTCTCTCTCTCTCTCTCTCTCTCTCTCTCTCTCTCTCTCTCTCTCTCTCT
>JBBPDE010224849.1:0-13178 GCA_037974605.1 Nannopetersius ansorgii | reverse complement strand
CAGACAGACAGACAGATAGATAGATAGATAGATAGATAGATAGATAGATAGATAGATAGATAGATAGATAGATAGATCTAGATATTAATATGGAGCGTTCGATCTCTCCGCAGTTTGCGCAATCGCCACGTGCACGTGTTAATTTCATGTGTTGTTTTCAAGGTTCTGAGTGTGACGTAGCCGCATTTGAATTGGTTGAAAACCCTGACGGCAACTAAAGCTCCACCAATAAGAAACCGCTTTTCTGCCGTTTGGTCAAAAAAACACCAATCACGTCCTTTGCTACTAGCGCATGGGGCTAAAAGTCAAGCCTTGCAAGTTGGGTTTTTGTGAGAGGACAAACCCTGGTTTATGAAACAGCACTTGTGGGTTTCTTATATTTATTTATGTCTCAATTTTTACGATCTGCATATAGCAGCTGAAACGGAGAAGACCTTCTGTGGCTTTTGTCAAAAATCCACCAATCACAATCGCATGCGCTACCATACGTTCTTCTTTGTCACGTGTGGGGGTTGTAGTTTTAAAGAGCAATTTTCTGTAGTTGCCTATTCCTTACAAACTATATTTCCCAGAAGTCAGCTGAACTGTTCGAACAGCCATGCTTCTGTTTTTGTTATTATTGTCAACGGCTTGTGTTGTTGCTACGCACGGACTGGGATTGTAATCTAATTACGAGACACTTGGCCTTTTGGTCGAATATAATCGTTGTCAGTCGTTCGTAGTGGCAAGGAAAAACAGCTCGGAGCGGTTAAAAGCAAATAGGGTGAGTTGTTTGATGCTAAAAAGCTGCGTATGTGCCTGTATTGCACGTTTGCACGCAGACAAAAGCAATCTCGACGAGTGGACTGCCTTCACTGGTTGGGTTAACCATTAAATTGATTACATTTGATAGTACATTCAGTTATTGCACTTGCACAACGTCGGATCTGTGCTTCCGTGACTGGTCTTGATGCCTGCACATTGTGGTGCAGCCGCTGGGCCTGCTATTTGCATCTGCAACCTGGCAGCTGCGTGAGGAGTCGTGCATGGTACTTCGTGTACTCCATAGATAAACAAAGCAGTCTCAACTCTACTGCTAATATTAGTGCACAAAACAGGTGCTGAAAGGGAATTTATCGTCTGCATTATGAAAAAAGTATATTCCTGTGTTCTGTTTACTGAGAGAAATCCTTGTTTATTAAATACTCATATATTTCATATATTTCAAAGCAACAACTCTTTGTTTCCATTTCTGATCAGTAAATATTATACGTGTGAGACTGATAGCCAATTAAATACAAGGCAGACCTCTTTCTGCATGTAATGTGTGTCATGTCCTACTGCTAATTAAAGCCTGTAGGATTTTGCTGCTTGCAGTGTGGCACCTGTTGCCTTTCACCACGCTTTTGTTTGCACAGAGATAGCCAAGCTCCAAAAATAGAATAAAATTAAATTAAATAAACAACCACCTGAAGGGTTGCCGAGGATGTTGTACACTGATTTACATTTGTGGTTATGCAATTTGTACAGTGCTCTTCATAGGCTAAGTTATTGATAATTTATCACATGAATGTAATTTCTGTTATTTCCTTATTTATTCAGTGTGCATAATGTATTGTATGGTAACACAATGTATAATTCATAATACATAATAATACATAATAATGACATTGGTGGCCAGAAAATCTACTGTTTGTTTTATCTAAACTTGGCCACTGTTTAGGTGCTTATTCAAATGTAAGCAAATTAATGACCCTGCCCATGTTAAAGCCTTTGACCAAAAAGCTATTCAGCTATATTTTAATATTTACTGCTAATTGTTTGATAAATTATCTAATTTAATATACTTTGTCATAAAAAAAGATTAGAAGACAATTTAAAGTAAATTAGTGATCTAAGACGTTTGCCCCCCCCAACCCCCATACATAAATTGTTTACATTTGATTTCACTGTTTTTTCTTGTTCTGTTCATAAAAAATGTAAATATTTTTTTCTGTTTTCCTGCTAAAGTACCTATTTGCTATAATAAATTGGCCTTAATATGTCTATTTTAACACAACTAAAGAAGTGAATTTAGGTTTTGCACTTTCTAAACTAGTTTGGGAGTTTGGCCTTGTGTCTGGTTATGGCCTTCTGACTGGTGAACGAAAGAACCTCCTGATGGAAAAACACAGGAGATTGTGTAGGTCCATGTAGAAAAAACAAACCTCTAAATATGGACCCTGTGGTTTTGAACCACCTGTCACGCCTGATCTACTGTACACAAGCCTTCAGCAGCTCTCAGAACTATCCTGCCCGTCTCCACTGTTCTGTCACTTCTGATTTGTGGTTTTGTGACGTGTGCCATGATTTACCGCTTGTTCCTCTGATTGCTGAGCTGTCAGCACAACAGGTTTGTCCTCAGCATTCACCCTCAGGCATGTTCTCTCGTGATTTAGTTTGTCTCCCTCCCTCTTTGGTTTCCTAACATGAACTTTCACCTTGTTAGAAAGGCCACCCAAAACAAGCGCAGTTAACCATTATTTTTTAAATTGTTATACATTTTTGATTAGCATCTGCTTAACATCTGTATCCAGGCCTCTTGTTGTAGTCTGCTGCAGAGCAAAAATAATATACTTACACGTATAAAGAGAATACTATAACTAAAATCAGATAAATAATAAAAATACTTATATAGGAAGCCCCTGTTACCCACTTGTATGTGGTTCAGCAGTCATGACTTCGGTCTTTCTGAGCTGATTTTTTAAAAATTGTTAGTGGAAACTGCGAATATCCTCTGCATTTTTTTCTTTGCTGTTGTAATGTCCGGGCCTCATCCTCCACGCCCCCTCGTCCTGGTTGTTTATGATTGGGCACGCCGATTAGCAGGGCAATCAGACACCTGAATGGAAAGAGCCTCCGCTGCTCGGCACCAAGCCCAAACATAAACAACCAGCATGAGGACGAGGGCTCGTGGCAGACGAGGCCCCGATATCGCAGTCACCTGTACTCAGAGGCAGGGATTTTAAAAGTAGCCAATCCGAGAATGCTATTTGTTTCTCCTTGCTGCTGATAGGCTGGTGCCCTTTGACGAATCCCCTGCAGCTGCAGTTCAGAATTTCCCCCGCAGAGCATCTCGGGTGTTCTCGTTTTTGTTCTTCTTACAGCCTTGTTTTTTTGTTACTGTAAATTAACTGACCCTACTTATACCAAAGAAAATGGCAGCGCATACCAAAGAAAACACATGTGCAAAAGCTGTGGTTCAGTGTAATTGGTAGCAAGACACATGTAGATCACTGTCATTAGTAAACTATAAGCTCAGTCTGATGTTTTATTGCTAAAATATATGATACCCAGTGGAGTATCCTAATGCAAGCTGTACTTTGCTCAATTATGGGCTTTTGTTGTTTTGTCTGTTTAACCTGTTAAAACAAGACTATAATTATTAAAAAGAATGTTCTTTCATTGTGTTTTGATGGTTTGTGTTACAGGTGCTGTGCCCAGAACTTGGCTTCGACCATGGAGAAGGAATGGAAGGTGGAGTTTCGGAATGTGGGCAGTAGCTACTTCCCTCAGAGCCGAGTGGAATGCCACTACAGCATCAGCTCTCAGCACAGCTGGGCCAGCAATGACTGGGTTGGCCTTTTTAAGGTTTGTTTTAGTTGCATTTTACACATTGTCAACCTTTTCAGTGGATATCTTTTTTACACCGTTGTTCCTGTTTCTCCAGGTTGGGTGGTCGTCGGTGAGGGACTACCATACATTTGTATGGGCTCTGGCTCCATCCAGCTACAAGGAAGGGACCAATGTGAACTGCTGTGTTCACTTTCAAGGTGTCTCAGTTTGCGATCTCTGAACTACTCTCATCTGTACTTTGTACCATTAAACGAAAGTTTCACACAGTGGCGCTGAGGGAAGTTGTTGAAACAACATAAGAGCTCCATGTAAATTCTGACCAGTTCACCTGTCCTATGATACTAAAGATCAGCCCCGTAACTTGCATCAATTTCGACATTAAATGCACTACTTTGTTTGGGAAATAAAAGTTCACCAAACTGCTGCAACTTTTATGAAAAAACAAATATACGCAATTTTCCCCCAGTTGTTGTCAATCAGCCAATACATGTCTGATGTCTGAAGATTGCTTCTTTACTTTTGCTCTGGGGCTACAAGCTATGGGAGCCTATTTTATATCCCACCAATTCGAACGTCTACTGTGTAACTGGATCGACTTGTTAAATAATCTTAAATAGACTTGCTAATGAGGTCGCCGTCACTGTATGGTATTCTGTTATGTATTTTAAAAGGATAAAAGTGTATACTTCTAGATATTGAAAGTATACTGTTAGTCATAAGCTTTCATTATTTGTTCTCTATGTTAACCTGATGGTTTAGGTACATAACACGAGAAGCAAGATTTTGGCAAAGTGTCACATCACTCATCACCCTGCAATTGGTCACATCCTTCTGAATGAAGTGTCCTATAGTTTAGCCAGTCAGAAGAATAGATTAGACTGCAGAGAATAGTCCTGATCTGATACAGGACGCTGTGTGGCTCTGTATGTCTGGTAGTGAGAGTGAGAGTCAGCATATCTTTAAGGATCTTAACTCACCCAGTTCAGAATGGCTTTGTTGAAGGTGGGGGGTGGGGGGTGGGGTGGGGAGGGGGGTGAATCATGAAGAGGGGAGACAATGGCACAAAGACCTGAATGAGAGAATGCTTCTGAGGACACAGCAAAACTGCTTCAGTCCCTGATGGAGCTCGATGAGGTCATCGATGAGCTCATCAGCAGTGAATGATTGGTTGCCTGGAGGAAATCTGAAATCTTTACACCAGTCAAGATGATGGAGTGTGACAAGGGAGTGCTTGCGTGCTGATATGTTTGAACACGTTATTAATGCACATCTTATAACCGTAGGTCATTAAATCAAGGAACTTTTTGTTTGTGAACCCAAGAGGCTAAAGACAGAGCTTGCCAATGTGTTTGGGCGTTTAATTAATGCAAAATTAACAACCTATGTTTTTGTAAGTTCAGGTAAAGGAGTATTTTGCAAGTTAGCTCATTTGCCAACACATTTATTGGCATCTAGTTTTTTCAAACATGTTCTAATGGTTTGCCGTAATAGATTCTTTCTTTACCATATTCTGTGGGAAAAGTCTTTGCAAATAAGCAAACAGCCTCCATCACAAATCTCTATTTCCGTCTCTTAAAGCTTCAGAAACATCTGAATGTAAGAATTAGGTGGGTCAGTTTATACGTGCAATTTTCATAACTATTTTGTTTGCCAGGGTTTTTGTTTTCTTTATTTGGTTGGTTTCGCACTGCAGCGATAAAATTGTGGTATACTACACGTGTTGGTCTTCTGTGATTGGGCAGAAATTTGGCAGGGACAAAAATATGCTTAATTATATATGAAATCAAATATATAATTAAAATACAGAAGCTTCCTGGACGTGATTCAGATTCAAAGCAATAAAATTGCTTCTTTATGTATGAATGGTTTGTCAGTTGACCGAAACCCGTGATTTTTGGCAGACAAGGGTTTTTTTTTTGTTTAGTGCACACCCAAGTATATGTCTACACTCTATAAATAGGCTAACTGGCAGAAAAATGAGGCATGAAAGTACCCTAGGACAGTCAAGAAGGATATATATTTAAACCCATTTGTTATCCATTAATAAACATGTTGCTGTGCCTTATGAGGAAAATGAAAAAAATATATATAATGAATGAAATATAATGAAATATTTTCATAAAAATGGTGTATATACATAGACTTTATAAGTAACCATTTTCTGTCTTTCTTCCCTCCTGCTTTGCATCCTCTCTCCCTCTTTTGAAGCATGTTATCTGCCGGGGCTCAGTGCTGAGCAGTATCAGTTTGTGTATGTGGATGGAAAGGGTGAGGTGTGCTCCAAAAGCACTCCTTTCACTTTTTCTGCACCCAAACCTTTGGAGGACCTGGTGACGCTGGAACAGGGTGAACCGGGCGGAGAGGAGGGGGAAGACATGCTGCTGGTCATCCCCAGAGCTGAGCTGCTGCAGGTGAGGACATCCATTCTCAGCAACCCTCTAGACAAGGAGGCTCTACCGTTAACAGTACTGTTCTCTAATGAAACTGGGTTTGAATTTAATGTTGTCCCATAATATACATCAGTTGAATCAGGTTTGTTTTATAGAGGCCTTTTGTGAGTGTGTAGATACTAGAACAGCGTGACCATGACCATTTGGTATTCTCATAAACCCATCAAACGAAAGTTTCACACAGTGCTGGTGGTGCTGAGGGAAGTTGTTGAAACACCATGTAAATTCTGACCAGTTCACCTGTCCTATGATACTAAAGATCAGCCTCGTAACTTGCATCAATTTCGACATTAAATGCACAGTTTGACTACTTTGTTTGGGAAATAAAAGTTCACCAAACTGCTGAACTTTGGCCCTTAATTCACCACCTCTGCTTCGTGACACATCTCAGCAACATTTTAATTGCAGACTACACGCAATGCATAACAGCCTGCTTTGCCCTTGCCTGGCAGGTATGAAAGACTTCCCATTGCCTTTGAAATATTGAAAATATTTCCCATTGCCTTTTTATTGCTTCATATCCTTTTGACTGCTCATTTCTGGTGAATTGTCCACTCCGCTTGCTGTGGTTTTACAGAGCAGTGAAATAAATTATTGTGAGGAGAAGGAGGTAAATATTTACTCTTGGGGAGCTTGCACCTTGACAACAAGCACCTCAATCTCCTCTGCTGTGAAGTGTTCTTGGCACTGCCTCAAGTGGTCCATTCTGCACCTAACAGATCTGTTTAAATCTTTGTCACAGGCAATATGATTGGCTGAGCAGGTCAGGTTCACTGCATATTTCTCAATTTTCAACTTTTTTGTGCCTGCTTGAAAAATCTATCCTTTGTGCCTCTTGGAAATGCCCTCATGCCTTTGTAACACGTGGCGGTGATGGACATAGGTGGTTGCGCTTTGCCTAAGGAAAATAGGGCCCTCATTGTGCGGCATCCAAGCTTTATAATTGTATACAACTCTACACAATTGCTGTGGGCATCATCGATATCACATGAAGCTGGTTAGCTGCTAATTGGTCTGCACTGACCTTTCTAAACAGACCACAGAGACATCAGTGCTTCTGTGCTTCTATACCCTGCAGCTCCACAGATTTTAAAATAGTTGACAGCGGGACTCTCATCGGCGCCATGGCTTTTTTTAAGCTTATACTCTTCATCAGTTACAGAAAGCAAAGCATGACTTTCCCAATACCAATGATTACCATTAATAGGTTTATTTATGCCCCTTTCCTACAGCTCTCTTCGCATAACAGACTTTGATTGTCTTTTTTTTTATAACCCATGTTGTTTTTTATTTTTTTAGTTAACATCAGTTAGTGGCTTATCATAATTTACTGCAAATTCAAACATAGCTTAGTCCGAAATAAGGTCACATTCCGTTTTCTTAGATATCGTTGAAGAACTTGAGACACACTTTCTAATAAGAAAAGTTTTCTATGTATTTTATGTTTTAGAATAATTGTGAAACTATGAAACAACACACTGAATAACCCAAACAGTGTCTTGTTTTAAATTCTAGTAAGCCCTTTTTGCCTAGGATCCTTGTTGGGAAGGTATTCAAAAAGGACTTATTTATGCATTATATTCTAAGACAGGGCTTTTTCCACACTTGGAAAAAGTTATTTGGACAAAACATGATTCATAAGCATTATATCTGTTACATATTATCCGTTAAATCAAAATGTGTTTAAAGAGCAAGTGCATAAAGTCCCCCCAATCCCCCGTGTTGCTCAGGGCCGGCTGCAGGAGTGTCTGAAGGAGAGGGCAGAGCTGCTGCATGTTCTGGAGGCAGCCGAGAGGAGTCTGGAGAACGAGCGGGAACATGCGGACAGAGCTAAAGAAGCCTGGGAGAAGAAGCAAAGGGAGCTGGAGCAGGAGATTTCCAAACTGCAGCAGGAGCTCAGGCACACCAGAGAACAAGTGGAGGAGATGAAGAAGAAGCAAGAGGTACAAGATTCTAAGGTTCAAGAGAGTCAGCAAAATTGAATGACGTTAATAATGCAAAACATAGAACATAGAACTGTCTGTCTGTCTGTTAATTTAGATCAATTAATCACAGAAAAAATGACACCTTAAACAAATTAACGCTGATAAAGTGCATCGTGTGACTTTAACCCGGTTCTGTGTTCTGCCGAAACATGCTACCCATCTAAATGCACGACCACGCTCTTCTGCACATGTGCAGTTCCACGGTCTTGGGATAGCAGTCTTGGCAGAATGCTATCCTAAACCAGGAAATATGTGTCAGAAGCATATATTAGGGCTGTCAGTAGATTCAAATATTTAGTCGCGATTAATCTCATGTTTGCCATAGTTAACTCGCGATTAATCATAAAAAGAACTGAGAAGGTAAACAGTCAGTACAAAAAAGCGGCCAGTAATGCTCATATGAACAGTCATCCTAGCTAATTGCTCACTAAGCAGCAGTTTTGATAAAGCACATTTGGCTGATTTGTAATATTCTTATATGAATATTGAAAACTGTGGGAAATGTGTCTGAGATAGATCTTTAGTTTGGCTCTTTAATATCCACCCCCATTTGAAAAAAGCACTTCTACCACAGTGCTTAGGCTACTTCTTTCATTGGCAGTCACTGATGGCTCTAGGCCTTACAGAGAATTTGATTATTTAGTATAGGTGTTAATATAGATGGGCTTTAGTACAGCTCCTGATTATTTAAGCAATGGAAGAGGGCATTTAGCCGCGGGAAGCCGTAAGCCATAAGAAAATTCCACTTAGTCACTTGCTTAAAATTTTTAACCCATTTATTCCTGCCCAAAACTGACAAAATAAAAAAAGAGTACTGCCATACTTACTTGTTCCTAGAATATCGTTAGACCTTCACTGAAGGCCTACAAGGCCCTAAGGGGTCCTTTCTGACTGCAAGACATATCACAGTAGCAAGATAAGAGCTATATAATTGTAATTTGGCATGGTGTGACTTTAGTGGACTGCTGTCATTTTTCTAAACAGTCTCATTCTCTCAATCTCCCTCTATCCTCTTCCCTTCACTCTTCTCTCTCTTTCCTTTCAGGAGGTGGAGACTGAGGCTGAGGCTGTGCATGAGGAGAAGCAGGTCCTGCTGGCTCAGAAAGCTGGGGGAGAGGAGAGGATCAACCAGCTGGAAGATGACATCAGGGTGCTGACCCAGAGAGGCCTGGAGAGAGAGACTGACCTGGAGAGGTCAGCTTGTTTTATTCCTCTGTTAACGTACTTCCCTGTGCGTCTGAGGTCCTTTATCTATGTCTTCATGTTTTGTTTTTTTTGCGAATGATCATTGTCTCCCCCTGCAGGATGAAGGAGCGAGCCAGGAAAGCAACAGCTCAAAAGAAGGAAGAGGAGAGTGAACGCAAGAACCTTAAGGTACTTGAGAATCATACATCATTACAGTGTGTGTGTGTGATATTTATATCAGCAGTGGCTTCTTTCTGCCAACAAAAACAGCTGAATATTAGAATAAATGCAAACAAACAAGCAATAAAAAGTATCAAGATGTCTTTTTCCCAAAAATTCCCAAAAATATTCTGTGAGCTGGTTAGAAAAAAAAAACAGGTTTGGATCCAGGTGTCTGCTCGTGCCTCCAGTCATTGGGTGAATGAATAAAATTCCATAACTAACACCTGATTTAATCTACTGAAGTAAAAAGAGCTGCAGGTAAAACTGGGCTTCTATGAGGAGAGAGATCTGGACATGGTTAAGCGAACACATAAAACCACCATTTACTGTATTAATGTTGTTTGTATTTGTTGTAATGTAAGTGTTTTAACACTAATGTAACACTACTGCCCAGAAGTAAACAGCTTTTATGCATCATTTTCTCAAAAAATGACACCTTAAACAAATTAACGCTGATTAAGGACATCGTGTGACTTTAACCCGGTTCGGTGTTCTGCCGAAACATGCTACCCATCTAGATGTACGACCACGCTCTTAGAATGCTAATGATAGAATGCTATCCTAAACCAGGAAATATGTGTCAGAAGCATATATTAGGGCTGTCAGTAGATTCAAATATTTAGTCGCGATTAATCTCATGTTTGCCATAGTTAACTCGCGATTAATCATAAAAAGGACTGAGAAGGTAAACATGTTAAAGTTGGTGAATGCGCTGTATGTTGTGTTGTGTTAGCTGAAGCTGGAGCAGACCGAGAAAGAGCTGCACAGTCTGTCTACAGAGTTCCAGAGCCTGAGGAGCTCCCTGGCCCAGAGAGACACACATGCCCTTCAGCTGCGGGACACCATCACAACGCTCACACACAAACTCAACAATGCACACAGGAAGGAGGTGTGTCTCACAACATATAGTATAAACTACTGCATCATTTGTTAACCACATTCATTAATGGCTAGAACCTAGTACTAGCAAGGAGTATGACTTTCTTTAGCTTTATGCTGCATCTAACCTCTCACTTCTGTGCACCCTCAGCACAGGCTTATGACCACATCACATTTAGGTTTTCTTGCTTAAAGAAATTGTTACAACAGGACAGGACCAAAATACCAGTAATAATTACTGTAAACCAGACTGTTTCTGTCCGTTTAGTACAACAGATAAAGAGTAGTGATGTATGGTAAAAATATAAACGTGTGTGTGTGTTGAAGGCGGCAAATGAAGCAGCTCTGGCAGATCTGCGGGGTGTGCAGGAGCGTCTGGGTGCTAGTGAACGCTGTGTGGAGACTCTGCGGGGAGAACTACGGGACATGGCCTCTCAAAGGGACAGCGCTCAGGCTGAGCTGCACCAGGCCAGGCTCCAGGCAGCTCAGCTCACCCTGCAGCTTGCAGACACCAGCCTGGCCCTGCGGGAGGGACGTGCCAGCTGGGCTCAGGAGAGGGAGAGTCTGCAGCACAGTGCTGAGGTGAGGGATTGAGCAGGGGAGCTGGGGATGGAGGTGGTGGGGAGAGTACAAAACTGCCACAAATCTGCTAAATATTAGTGGTCCAGATGCTGTTTTCATTAGCGTAACCTCAGCCTTGTCAGTGGACTTTTTGTCTTTCATAGGCTATAGAGTATTAGTTTTATTTGCAAAAATCCTAAATGCGGTGTTAGTGTTCTTCCATAAGAATTTGCTATGCTCTCGCAAACACAGCATTTTTATTACCTAATTCCAGCGTTTATAACCGTGGATCATTAATGGGGTTGCGGTACTCAGATATAGTTACTGTGTAAATAAACTCTTATAATGGCGTGCATTGACTCATAACCACAAATTAGGTTTTGCGTTATATAACTATTAACAACTATTGACTGCTATAACAATATTAACAGCAGTATTATTTTTATTCATATACCACTTTAAATACACGTAGTAGTGCTTTATGATAAAATTCCAAAAAAAAAAAATACATGGTGAAAATTTATTTATGAACTAAAAAAGCAAATAAAGCTGATCTAATGAAAAAACAAGATGCATTATTAAAGTAAAATAAAATCTAAATATTATAAATCTAGAACTCACTTTTAAAGTCACTGTATTTTCACTAGTTGTTGAAGAACAGATGTTGAAACGTAAACTGGCAGACGTTCCACGGGTTGCACATGTGCTTTAAGTCAATTTAGAGCAGTTGAAACAAGTTAAAGAATGGTGGTGAGGGACATTTTTCTTCAAAAATAATCACATTTTTTAAAAAAATAGAAAAAATGAGTGAATGAATTTTTGCCTGAATTGCATGCGCATGACGAGAATAAGCAGAGGTAACTGAGATAACCCAAGCGGCTTTTCAGGTTAGGGGTCAGTGAGGTGCATTGTGCTGTCTGCACAGATGGACAGGGTGCGTTTGGACCGGCTGAACGATGAGATTCAACAGAAGGAGGAGCTGCTACAGGAGGAGAGGATGGAGAGAGAGAAAGCAGAAGTGGAGCTCGGGCGAGAGAAAGACTGCAACCGGGTAAGTGTGACCACATGTTACACGCCTTTACTCCTAACGTTCAGTGCCAGATCACAAGTCATAGATAAACCATAAAATCGGTGAGGATCAGCAATGTTACCAATGACAGATGTGTCACCTAAAGCCCTGTCAAAACTTACTTTATTCTCTGCATTTTGATCTCCCATTAACACAGAAACAGAGAAAACTCTACAACACAAATATGTCACATTGCACAGATACTCGAAGCATTTTACATAATTTATGATATCTGCACCTGCAGCACAAGCATGCTCCTCCATGAGATTTGTCCTTTGGTGTAGGCAGGTGTTTTAATGGAGGGGGGCAATTTCAAAGATATTCTTATGATTTAGCAAAGGAGCTATAGGTCATCTGTTGCTGCTAAAAACCAGAGACCCAATTCTCTGTAACTATTCAGGTCTTAACCCACTTAGGCTTGTTGTGTAGGACTTAGCTACTAAGAGCTATAAAAACCACAGACAACACCAGGGCAGATGTTCACAAAGCAGTTATAAGGAAGACATGTCAAGGATCCGATTCCTTCCTATTCACTGATTCTAGATCAGCACTCGTACTACTTTTTTGTGAAATGTCATACTGTATAAAAAAGCCACCCACAGCATCCAGACATTCAGTGAAGCTGTTTTAGATCCCACAGTAAGTCATACATAGTCTTAATTTAACGTTTCAAGTCTGGATGTGGTTTGGGTGGTCTGACTTCTAGTGTTCAAGTAAAGTAGCCTTTTATTATCATTTCTACTATAAACAGTACATAGTAAACATGTTCCTCCAGGACCATCGTGCAACACAAGAACAGAACAGAACAGCACAGAACAAAACACAAGAGCAACAATACAACTAGACAAGACAAGACATCGTTCAGTGCAGTTGACAGTGGCTACATTGAGGATAAATACAGTATTTTGACAGTACACAAAGTTACAAAGTGCAAAAAAAAAATGCGGAACAGCAGTAAATAGCATTGTGCAATTTTAGGACAACATGACAGAGGACAGAGAATGTGTTTTATACAGGATGTGTAGTATTTTACCAGATAATTAAAGTATAAGTTGTTCAAGGGGGTAGTGTGCGTGCATGTGTGCGTGTTCCCTATTCTGGTAGTGGAGACCTATCGTTGATCAGTGTTTGCTCTAAAAGTGTGTCACCATTCCTTTAACACGTGTGTGTGTGTGTGTGTGTGTGTGTGTGTGTGTGTGTGTGTGTGTGTGTGTGTGTGTGTGTGTGTGTGTG